>MU106534.1:0-63753 GCA_012274485.2 Sinapis alba
AATTTGTCATCAACTTCGACCATCTTTCATAGTTAGCACCATTGAGGAGGATTGGTGTCTGTACTTGTCCCGTGCTATCAGAGGGGTGCAAGTAATAGGGCGACATTAATCTGTCTGTCCCTGAAGCTGAAGAAGTCTGTTGATCTCTCATGATTTCGTATGGTTAATCGAAATCGAGAGAAAAAAAAAAAAAAAAAAAATAGGTTCAAGAGTCAAGGGTAGGCTCTGATACCATGTCAAACTGTTTTGTGTTGTTCTATTCATTGACTCATGGTCGATATTTATACAACGGTTAGTGATAGACTCAAGTCCTAAACATTAGGAGATAACACTTATCTCTACACTAGTCTATCCTTATCACAAAAGATCCTAGCTTATCGCTATTAAAACTTTTAGGTCAGGTAATTATAATAGTTAAAAGTTTAACTATAATATAATTTAGTTAACACTAATACGTAAGGGGAGAGACAACTGACTTCAAATAATGCTTTTTTGTTCCAAAAAGCTATGATTTCCATTTTGCAACAAGTGCTACAATTTTTTGCAAATTGAAACAGAGAACAATCCCCCCCCCCACTATTTTCGAGACTTCTTTCGATTTATTGAGTGACAAGCCAAACTCCTAAGCTTGTTGTGTATCTATGGTCGCCCAACTCCCTTATCGAGCTGCATCGGTTTCGAATATGCCTATCCAACATACTAACAAGAGCTGAGACGGTGGTTAGAGTGGCACCGTGTAGTTTTCCATTCCTTTCACGCCATAAGGAGTGGAGAGAGACCTGGAACCCATAACTAGTGAAAAACTTGGTGAGCATATCCTGGGTATTGTGGATGGTGAGCAGTATTATTTCTTCCCAGACTGTGGTGAAACAAGACCCAAGGAGACCACTCATCAACTGTGTCCAGACTGCAGAGGAGTAAGAACATGTGAAAATAGGTGGTCACGAGTTTCAGGTTGATTGCAGAACACACATGACGAGTTGACACTTGTGTTCCAGGTGAGCATACAGTCACCCGTGGTGAGGCAATTCTGAATTGCCAACCAGGTAAAGAAAGCATACTTTTGTGTATGATGCTTAAACTATAACCCTTTATACCAATCAATCATGTTGCCCTCCTGACGAATCAGGTTCCACATATTCTTTGTTTTGAAAACTGGGTGGTATTTATCTGGAGATTTCTTACAGACAGAGTAATCAGCCTCAGTTGCATCTTTTGTTTTTGCTTCTCGATGGCTGATTCAATGATGTTGTAGACATCCTGATGGTGGTTTCTTCTTCAGCGTGTATGCAGAGCTTAGAAGAACGTTTCATTCAGGCGAACACCCAAATCAATGCACCCAGGCACGCATGTGAGGTCCATTAAACATCTCATAGACAACCATGAATCAAACTGTGACAACCTTCCTCTGGGAGGGTTGTTAAAGGGTGAAGTCTTGGGTTCGAGGAACGTCAAACGCACCAATAACCTACCGGTGGATAGCACATCCATACACATGACAAAGAGATATGGAGAGAGAGCACATCCCTTCCTTAACCTCCTTTTACTCTGGAAATAGCCAGCGAGTTCTCCATTCACTTTTTTGAGAAAGAAGCCGTGGTAATACATAGCTTGATCCAATGAATGAATTTTGATGGAAAATTCATGGCTTCAAGAGTTTTAAAAAGAAAACTCCATTGGACTGAATCAAAAGCCTTTGAGATGTCTATTTTTAGAGCACGTCGTCAAGAGGTCGAGTCTTTATGATAGTCATTTACCAACTCAGTAGCAAGAAGAAGATTTATTTGATTGTATGTTAATATTGTATGTTTTATACCAAAATAATCATCTTTATACATTACTTTTTATTTGATTTGGGCATATAAAAAATAGTCTATTTGTGAAATGATTCCTTAAAATAGTTTTGTTCTCTTTCTACTATTTTGAAAAACTAGCTATAAACAGAAAAATATTGAAAACTTATCTAATATTTATTTATTTAAACTGATTTTAATCTATTTTTATTAATATAGAGTGATAAAATAATAAAAATAATAAAATAATATTTATTTAAACTGATTTTAATCTATTTTTAATAAACTTATTTTAATCTATTTTATGTTTTATGCAGAAATAATAAATTTTGAGAAAATTAATTGAATAATGAATTACTATTAGTTAAAAGTTATTAGAAATTGATAATTGCAAAAAATGATGTATTACTCTTTCTAATAATAATTTAATATGTTTCTTAATATGTTTGAAAACACTAAAAATTATATTTAGTGAACATGTGTAATATTTTGTAAGCATTTTAAACTATATATACTGCTACATGAATGATAATTACTGATTGTTAAAGTTTGTTTTGGATTAGCGACTAGTGTTCATGTAGTTTTTATGCTATAGAATACTAGTGATTGGTTAAAGATTTTTGAGAAATTGTTTAAAATATTCTAAGTTAGTTAACAATTTTTAAAATACACTTAATCAAAAATACTATAACATTTAGATTTAGGGTTTAGTGATTATTTTTTAAGGTTTAATATTCAGGGGATAGTCAGTTTTGTAAACTTCTATAAATGTTTTATAAATTATTCTTAAACCATTTATAAATGATTTAGTAGAATTAATTTAATATGTTTGTCACAAATTGAAGGTTTTATGAAAATAATTATCATTTAAGGGTATATTTGAAAATTGATATCCAAGTTGTGATAACACTGAAATTTCCCAAGATTTTTTTTTGTATATTAGTTATTAGGCGTATAAATTTTTTTTTCTTCTCTAAACCAAAAAGAACTTACAAAAATCAGAAGCAAGATATTTTTAAATGTTCGAACAAATATCCTCTTACCTCTAAGTAAATTATAATCAATAACTTAGAATGTTTTTAGTATTTTAGTCTTCTTCCATGCAGTGTACATCGTATTGATCAACATCACCATCTCCAAAGTAATTATCATCATTATCATCATCTTCACCATAACTTGCAACAGGAGGAGCTTCGTGTTCATACCCTGCAGCATCAGGAATTTCCAAGCCCTCAGTCACTTTCATCGTCTCTAAATTCTCCTCGATCGCTAAAGAAATAGTTCATTGGCTTCGATACCTAACAACACAAAAATGGAGTAAAACAATACTAGAGTGCAGATAGGTTCCTACTTCAACACAACAAGAAAGACAATGTTTTACCTTGAATAATCCGGTTTCTCTTCTCAGCATTTTCTACTATATTTTCCATAGTGGATCACTCTTTAATGTAGCAGCTGAACCAACCACCTGATTGCAAGTTTCAATCAAGAATGGATCAGTGAGGGATAACCGTATAAGCATGTAGAAAAGACAGTCAGTCTGTTTTACCAATACAGAAGACTTAGCTCGTGTAATGCCAACATTCACTCTCAGAGAATTAGAGAGAAAATCTATTTCACCTTTATCATTAGCTCTGACGCATGAAAATATTGCAACATCCTTCTCCCTTCCTTTTGATCAATAAAAAAACATAAGACAAGGAAAAAACTGTAAGTTCTGTTTACAAGCTGAATCAAAACAATCTAGTTTGTGTAACATTTGATGTTACAATGTGAGAAAGAGAGATATCGACCACATATCTGCCTCTGCACCAAACATCTCCTTGAATCTATCTTTGAAATGTTTTTAATTGGTAGTTATATGGAGATATAATACCTAGCTGAGAACTTGTCTTGAGCTCCAGGTACATAGTTACGAGTCTGTGGTAGATTAGAAGAACAAACTCCACTTCGTCTATAGATTTACTCGAGAACCATTTTATCCTGGATGTTGAGACTCTTTCCCTTCATGTATATATATCGAAAAAGAAAAACGGACCAAAGCAACGGTATTTATGTCAGTCATGAGTTGTCTGAGCTTCAGTGTCAGCTCCATCTTCCAGTGCATCTTGATAAAACTCATTGGAAGGGAAGCTTCTTATATAGTTTTTAAGACAAGGCAATAGTATCAATACAAAACATATAAACAGATAAAAGTTTGGACGTAATGTGCTTTACCCAGAATCCTGAGCAACCTTTGAGATTACAATAGCTGGGAGTTGTTTAGGATCCCCTACCTGATAATAAATAGATATGTAATAAGGTTATTCAAAGTTGTTGAATTTTCCTGTAACTAATCATATTAACTCATAAACTTATGGTGTTTGCACTTGCCGGTCACATGTATAGTTTCAAGATACAACTTATAATTCTTCAATTCCAAGAAAGGTGGGGATGCTTAGATTCTCTTAAGAGAAATAAATACTGCAATTTCGATACATGAAAGGTAATCGTATTAGATGTTACCAGAAACACTTGTTTGCACCTAGTGGCCAAGGGGATAAGAGTGATGTGCTTTGAGACTAATTCGTACTATCTTGGTGTATATGTCTAGGCATTTTGGTCGGTCGATCCATGATTCTTGGATCGAGCTATGGCAAATTTCTTGGACTTCCAACTTAAAATCAATTGGCGGTAATTGGAGTGGTCCAAGTCCCTTTCATATTTTCAATGTTGAACTCTATCTTCAACACACTCCCTCGAGATAATGGTGTGTATAACCATTAATCTCAACATAATTCATCATACGTAGCCCAAGACAATGCTCATTTCTAGTAATCTCGGCGGAATTGAGTTTTCTTTGGGAAATTAATTAATGAAATGATTATGCCACTTCCTGAGCCGAATTAATAGGCCATAGTATAGACATGCTCTGATATCATGACAAGAAACATAGATCAGTGTAAAATAGTTTCTTATAGAATAACGTTGGGAGGATTTTCCTTATATACATAAGTCTAAACCTAATAAGAATCTGCAAATAACTTAAACACACTTAAGTTATACATATTTACACCTAATAAGGTGGTGGTCTAGTGGTAGGTGGTCTTTGGGATTGTTAATCAACCCGGGTTCAAAGGCATTTCACTACATTTTACCTTATGGTCATGTGCATATGGATATATCTTACCGTTCATTTAAATATCCGGAGTGAAAGTCCATCCATATACCGCACCACCTCTTTAGAGATTAGTCTAGGTCTTTCCATAGATCTAGGATACCCCCAAGATTATTTTTTTTAAACACATTCTTTCATATACGAAGAACAATCAAAAGTCCTACGCAATTCACGTTTGACTGAAAAAACACAGTTGCTAACCTCTTCATGTGCATCATCTAAAAAGAAAGAAAATATGTGTGTCTATGAACAAAAATTTCTTCTTCTCGGTACCATATGCAATCAACCTTACATAACCACAACATCTATTGAGGCAATACATATATCTTAAACCCCGCACGCAGCACAGAAATACATCTAGTATTATATAATGCTAAATTAACATTGATCAAATCGATTTAGACTATATAGGTTGCTCTATGCTCGAAAGATGTTTGATTAAATCGTTGAATATTCTCCTAATGTGATTAATATGTTTAACTCATGAATATAAGGATATTGTTTTCCAAGACGTTTAGAAGCTGTCAGAACTTGTGTTATTGCATGTTTGGTTGTATTTACCTATACCCAATGGTTTATCTTTAAATATTTGATTGAAATTATTATTGCTTTGGTTTCTTGTTTGATTTGGTATCTGATTAGGGATCGTTTGCCTTCAGTTAGTAGTTTAATCCGTGAATCATCTTATTTAGCTTGAATTAAGTGATACCTCCCAAAAATAATTAAAACCTCTTATACTACAGTGACATAGTTGTATGTTTGCAGCTGAATAGTGAAAAGTAATAAACTTTTTCCTTATCACTTGTGGCTTTGAGTTCGACTGGACACAACCAAAACCGACAATAACAACAGGATAAGAAGAAAAGCTGTCATTTTCTCCAATCAATTTCCACAAATTAGAGCCAAAGAGGCAAACATTGGTCTAATTCACAAGAGTTTCAGTCAATGTTTAGAAAGGGTCTGATGTGTTTAACTTCTGTCAAATATGAAATAAACTCATTATTTAGTTGAAGATTTTACCAAAAATGGGTTACTACGAAATCTCTTTTCCATCAAAGATAAAAGAATAAAGAAGTGAATCTTACATGGAAACAGTTGGGTCTCGGACATGGCGATGGAAGATCTGTGAAGATGTAATGCTAACTGGTTTGAGAAAGTCTTGAAATATATCTTGAAGATGTAGCAAACGTCTGTAGTGTTCCATGTGCTAATTCCAGAGTAGTACAGAAAGTGGTACAAGAAGTCATTCGGGAAGTTGAGCTGTGAGGCAACTGCTGAAATACATAAGTGGACAACATGGGCTCGACTTATACAAGCCAAGACGTGGCTGCTGAGTTATGTAATCATCTTAAATAGTATATATAAGATGAGAAATAACTTCTTTATTCTTATAGAAGAAAAAGGAAAGATTGCTTAAACATCCTAGGGTTAACGGTTTAGCAATCAGATAAATACCAAGAGTCCGTCAAAAGAAAAGGTATGCGCCTAGAGTATTCTCCTCAGATGCACATAGGTGTGTGGCATTGTCCCACTGAACAGATGGTGAAATCACTTAGTGGTTTAGTTATAGAGAACTATACTTATCGGAAAAGATATTGAGTAGTAGTTGCTTTAATCATTGTAAATCTAGATAAGAATGATAAATACAAGTGTGTGTTAGATACCATATAGCAATTGTAAGTTATAACCTTTTCTAATAAATGAATTTTGGACGTAGTCCCGAGGAGATAGGAAACGAATCTCATTAACAAATTTCTATGTGTTTTTTCTTTTATGCTCGTTCATACTCTACATACAATCGAACTAGCCACAAACTGCACTTTCAATCTGTAGCCAAAAATGGAGAAAAAGACAAAGACGTTAATTGTATCAAACCCGGTTTAATCTAATGGAAATTTTATGTGCACAAAAAAAAAAAAGACAAAGACGTTAATTAACAAGAAGACTGTTAAAACTCCTTTGGTTATTACGTAAGGAAGAAAAACAAATGCAGACTGACTGACCCATTAAAGGGAAAAACAAATGCAGAATGACTTGAAAACTTCGGAAAAGTGTAATTAAAACTAAAATCTAATGATATTGTATTTTATGAGGAACAAAGAGAATCTAATTATTTTACCAAAAAATGAGAATCTAATTAGAAAAATGAAGGTGGCCAAGAAAAAAAGAATCAACTAAAAATGTGAATAGATGGGAAAATTTGATCAACAATAAGAATACAAAATTCAGCATTCTGTAATCAGTTGGTGTGCTCAAATTACCAACGCACTCAAATAAAAATTGATTACAATACTTAGGAATCATATCTATAAAAACTCAATATTTCACATAATAGATTTGAGTTTCAAATCAAACTAAGTTAAATAATAAAAAGGTAGTAAATAACAATGCAGTAAATAGAGGAGTTGTTTAATGGAAAAAGGGTGTTAAACTTAGGATTTCATTCAGGTTATCAAAACTCTAGTCTATAGATGCTAAGGATTTGATCCTAGAACTCGAATACTAAAGTAAGATATCTAGCTCTCGCTGCAAGTATGATCAGATGACTAAGTCCTATGTTCCAACTCTAGCGTGTGAACAAGGAACGAGCATCTATTGATACTATAAAGTGAATGTCGATCAATACTTCATCACACAAGCGTTAGCGACCTTATCGATATGTTCACTAGGTGTCTAAACCAACTCTCGCATGTATATAACAACCTAGCTCAACAAAATTTTATTAGGGTATGAACCTACTCTCGTAGTTATTAATAATACTAAGTTCATTGTTCTAGTTAACTACTCTAGAACACAAGCAGTTAGCTCAATTTTGTGAAGGATCCTAATAAATCACTCTAGCAGTTCTATATTTTATAAGATCTTTAAAACCCTAAAAAATCCATAAACCTAACAATGAATCTACACATACATTATAGATGAAAGCATAATCAAAGAATGAATAAATGAAATAGAAATCAATATAAAAACCAACGGAGTTCCATGAGGACTCTGAAGGATTTCATCCCTTCTATCATAAACTAAAAGAAAACCAAAAATAATAGAATAGAAAGCATAGCTTAAACAGTGGCTTAAAACACACACACATAAATAGGGTTTTGAGTCGGCCAGGGACATTTTGGTAATATGTGGTGACTTCTGGTCTAAGTCGGTATTGAAATAGACTCATCCGTCCGCTCGCATCAGTTTCGAGTGACACTATGGGTGCAATGTTGATCGAAACTTCTTCACATCTTCGACAACTTCCCTTAGCAAGCAAACAGACTGCTCTTCAGTGCAACAATCATAACTTTAGATCTAACAGTCTGATGAACCTCAAACTGGTGGTATTTGAAGGAGAACTCAAAGCTCTATATTGTGTCCGAATATGAGCTCAATTTTACCATTTTAAGGCTTCCATCCGAAGAGAAACTTCTGACGCGTCCGTGTAGTCATGCATCTCAAAAACTACAGAATCACCAAAGTTCTCCAAAACATACCTGAATCTGAAAAGACTCTAAAAAGACTTCTAACACATATAATAGACTCTAAATATGACTTATACCATGATACAAAAGTGGTAAAATCCATGGTATATCAACTCTCCGATACTTATCATGTGGTTTCCCTCAAGCAAAACATAGAATGTACCTGTAGAAGAGGTTTGAAAATAACAGATACTCACACAATTTTTAAAACTACTACATTCACTTCTGCAATGTTGCAAGCCACATTATATTAGTGTCAACCTCAAGGGCACTTTCGTGTACGAAACATTAGCTTAGCAACCAAACCATTCAGCCCACAACTCTATTGATGTCGTCTGACATACCACTCTATAGACCTCATTTTTGTAAATAAATGTAAAGGCTAAATCTTGGGATTATCGATAAAATGACACATGGACTCAGCTCAAGCAAGTATCTGGATCAACATGTAGTCTTTTCTGATCCATTTCCTCTCTCTTCTCTCTTCTCTAAATCTTTTTTTCTTATTCCAATGAACAGTGACATTGATGCAATCCTTCTTGTTTATCTTTTCTTTTTCTTCTACAAAGTGAAGGCGAATAATGGGGTCATAGAAATTTTCCTACCCCTCGCTTCCAATAATGTGTGATCTTTTCATTTAAATAAAATAATGGGGTCATAGAAATTTTCCTACCCCTCGCTTCCAATAATGTGTGATCTTTTCATTTAAATAAAATAATGGGGTCACATGAAATTTTTCAATCCCTCCAGAAAATCATTTCAATCTTTTATTTTCTTAAATGCCAAAGAAAGGTGAGAGGGGAACCAAAACACACATCTTTACAAACTTGCAAGAGGATTTCGATCTAATGTATACAAGCTCTAAAACAAGAGATTAGTGTTGATTAAGGTTGGAAGTCAGCTTTGGTTCATTCAGACTTTCTCAGCTAGCATGGGTGTTATTGGCAGGTTGCCCCCTTTGAAGTTTCTATTCAGTACACTGTACACTCTGCAGTCAATAACCTCAAAGAATGGTGCTAGAGAGTGGTTAGATAATAATAAAATTGAAAAAGTTCATCATCCCTTTCCTGATTATATAAAAGTCAACAAAATACGTAAAACTAAACACAAACCAAACACAATATCAGTAACTACCTCCCCCAGACTTAAACAACATTGTTCCAAGTGTTATACAATTTAAGATTGGTGAGAAAATAAATCATAATTAAAAATTTAACAAGGAAAAACGGTATACTTGCCTTCTAATAGAAGTATCGATCGACACAGTAAAGTGGCGATCGATACTCTTGATGCTCTATCGATCGATGCTGGTCAGCCTTCGATCGATGCTGGTGCAGAACTCATCTTCGTAGGATGTTTTTTGTTTGCTGAACAGTATTGCTGCTACAATGTCGACCGATGCGGCTAAAGTGTGATAACTTTTCATCAATTTTCTAAACCTGAAATAAATAAAAACAAAAAGTAGTATAAAATAAAAATGAAATCAAAATTAAACTTACGTAACAGTAGGTTGTCTAACAGTGTGAACAATGAACGAATATCGATCAATACTTTAGAGTGAGTGTGGATTGATACTTCTTTAGACAAACGTTAGCGAACTAATCAATATGTTCACTAGATGTCCAGACCAGCTCTCGCATGTATCTAATAACCTAGCTCAGCAAAATTATTATCAAGATATGAACCTACTCTCGTAGTTATCAATAATGTTAAGTTCATGGTTCTAGTTAGCTATTCTAGAACACAAGCAGTTTGTTCAGTTGTGTAAAGGATTCTAATAAATTACCCTAGCAATTCTATATTTCAGAAGTTCATCAAAACTCTATAAAATTCCTAAACCTAATAATAGATCTACTCAGACATGATATATGAAAGAATAACCAAAGAATGAATATATGAAATAGAGAAATCAATATAAAAACTAAATAAGTTCTATGAGGACTTTGAAGGATTTCCTCCCTTCTCTCATAATCTAAGAGAAAACCTAAAATAAAAGAATAGAAAACATAGCCTAAACAATGGCTTAAAATACATAAATAGGCTTTTGAGTTGGTCAAGGGTATTTTGGTAATATATGGTGACATATGAGCCTAAGTTGGTCTTGAGAAAACTTTCATCCATATCTAAACTTCTGATGCGTCTATACAATCATGCATCTCAAAAACCTCTAAAATCACCAAAATTCTTCAAAACATACATGAATTTGAAAAGATTCTAAAACATACTCCAAACACATACAATACTCTAAATAGGATTTATATTGTAGTCTAAAATGGTAAAATCCATGGTATATTAGAAGTATACATAAAAATTGTGATTTTATAAAAATAGGAAAGATTTAACGACGGAGCAAGAAAATATTTATACCAGAGTCATAAATTAAATTAATCAAATTACTTATATACTTAGGTTAAAATGTTTCTTTTAATATTTGACTAGGGTCAGCTGACCCTCCTACTAACCATGTTGCTCCTCCTCTGAAAAGAATAGAACAATGCATTTTTGTTAAGAAATTTTAATTTTAGAAAATTATTCCATTTGAAAACATTTTAGCATGGCATATAAAAATAATACATACATAACCATACAAATAAATCACTAGAATAAATCATTAGAATAAATCATCAATATGAATAAGATACAAATCAAATGAAATGAAATGAAATAGAATGAAAGGAGATTTTTTAAAAAGAAAGCAAAATTTAAATTTAAAAAATAATACTCTGTTGTGATTAAATAAAGATAGGTATTATAATACTATATAAAAATATATAATAATCTAACCATGTTTTTGATATGAATGTGTATTTAATTACAGTTTGTTTTAGTTAATGGTTATTGATCCATCATCCAGGTTTCCCCTGAATTGACTTATTCCCCGTGTCGTCTGCTGTATCTCACCAACTTGGATTATTATCGTATATAAACAGCTGGTGAAATCCCTTCTAAAGTGCTATCCTGCTAATTGTTTTCTCGTCGAATTTGGTCAATCACATTTATTTTGTCGTAATGTTCTACAAAAACGTTCTAGGCTAGGTGGCGTTTAGATGATGAGTCATTGTCCACTTAAAGACTTATTGGTTGAAACAATGCAGGTACAGTTGCGATTGCGGGAGTTTGTGAATGTTAGTAATTACGGTTTCTAGCGTTATTAAGCGACTCATATAAGGGATATTGCGGTTAAAAATTATTGTGTTTACAAAATATTTGTGACTGGTTGATTATGAGATACAACAATAATTTAATAATAAATTATTCATATTAACACATTATAACATTATAAAAACATCAAAAACATACTAATATGATAAAATATGATAATTATTAATATAATATAATTAATAATAATATTACATTTATTTTTATTCTTAGTTTAAATGAAAGTTATAATTTTAATAAAAAATATTTTAAAGATTTATGTTACAACTTTTAAAAGAATATTTTATTTCATTTATATATGTATATTATTAATGTTTAAAATTATAATGAATAGTTTTGGTTTAAAGTTCTTATAAAATAAAAATAATATATTAGTGAATTTAAATTAAAATATAATATATATATTTATATTTATATTTATAATATTTTATTTTAAAATTTATGAGGTTTGGAGTGGTTTGAAATAATTTGTAGTGTAATTTGTGATTGTTGCAAAACGCCAACAACCGCTACCAACCGCAAAAGCTGGTTTATGGGTGGTAACATGGAAACCACTCACACCCTTTGCGTCTACCATTTTTTTAAACATTGATTAGGTGGTTGTCTATGAAGTCGCAGGTAGAAATATTTTATAAAAATATATAATGTACATATGTGACCATAAATTTTGAATAATAATTAAAAAAGAAATACCCTGGAACAGTCTTGAAATTTTTTTTGTCACAAAAATAATTTATAAGTAATGTAGACTTAGGGTTTAGAGTTAAAGGGTGGAATTTTAGGGTTATGGTTTCAAAATTCAAAAAAAAAAAATTAAAATTTCAAAATTAAAATGAGTTATTTTGGTTTTTTTCTTCCTTGAGAACTATTTTTGTGACAACAACTTTAAAAAATGCTATTTGAGAGAATTGCCCTAATTAAAAATATAAGAAGATAATTTTTAATTCAAAAGCTTGAACATCTAAAATTTCAGTATTGTATTTTTAAAAATATTATATTTTAATGATATTCAATAATATTAAACTAAATCCCTAAAAAATATTTTATATATTTTGATCAAATAATTAATAAATTCATGATCAGTGAATCAAATACTCTATTTTAAAGAATTCTATAATCATGGAATTGTCTTATCAAATCAGCTCAAACTTTGATACAAAGTAATTTAATTACAAAGTTTTCATAAGTTCGATACAAAACAAATGATGAGTATTTAGAAAGAAGAAAAAATCATTTAGGACAAGGTTGGTATAGCACTTTAAAAGGTTTTGATGGTTTAATAGGGGCCAGGAACAAGAGAGTCAACTTGTCTCCACATACACTAAAATTGAATATTTGCTACTGTCAAGTTAACAGTGATTGTTGTAATATTATAAATTCAATTCCAGAGGACCAGTTTACACATTATTTATGTGAGATCAATATCAAGCTAAAATAATCAAAGGTTTTTAAACTAAGAAAGCGGAAAAAGCAAGTAACAGATTAGCTTAAAGTTTTCAGATGATTAAAAATGCTAGCCTAGCGTGGTTCAATCGGGTGTCAAATACTTGTGAACCAAATAATTATTCAAGTTTGGTTTGAGAATTGGTCTAGAACTCGGAACACTCAAATAGATCAGCCCACTCTCGTGGTGCTTCACCTTTTGTAAATCGATCTCAGTACCTAAATTGTCGTTTGGACAGAGACGCGATGACAAATATTAAGATCAAGTCTGATTTGTTCACAATGCACCCTAACATCTACTTTCTCTGGTTGGGGATGTAATGCTCATTCATGTTATGTCTAGCAACCTATTACACGGTTAATGAATAGGTTAAGCCTAGGTTCATACATTAAGTGATCAACTCAATGCAAGCTTTAAGTGAAATCATGAATGAAGACAATCGATTATTCAACTTATCTATGTTTAGCTCACGGATCTAACACTCTAACATCCTAGACTGGCATCAATAGAACAAGAAAACACGGAGACAAAGATTGAATGAAACATGAATTATGACTGCAGTAAAATAAAAATAGCATTCAAGGAATCCTTCTCCAAACGAGAGAGATAAAGCCTTCTCCCTAACAAGTAACAAATCCCCAAGTACAAATCTCCAGAGTATGGTTTCTTATGTAAAAATAGCATAAGAATAAAGAGAAAGAGAAGAATAATATATATGGAGGCCACTAACGTCTGTGAGAGAACGCTGAGATAATTAGGGAAAATCTCAAAATATCTTGTAGTTTTCTTAAAAATCTGGAGCGGCTGCTCCGCTTGGGATCACCCACCAGACTGCTTTTTCAGGTTATTTCGCATGAAAAATCCAATTTGCATTATTTTCTTCATGTGTCCCTCCAAAGCTCCACAACCTACTTTAGACCTGAAACGACTCAATAATGACTAGAAAGACTCGATAAAGATTTGAAAACCAATTGGAAAACATATATACAAGATATCAAAAACACCATATATCATCTCCCCTTCATTCGGAGATAGAAGTTCTCATCTGAGCAATGGAATGTATGAGGAATTTACGATAGTTTCATGTAATGTTTGCAACGGAGTTCTCAATTGGTGGAGATAGTTTCAGAACCAAAAGAATGGTCTGTTTTTGCAGCATACTTGGAAGATAATCGGTTTCTCAAGGAAAGCTTCAAATTACTCAGAGTTCATATATGAATCAAGAACGCACAATATAAGAACGGATTATCTGGCACGCGATGCTTGGAAGCAAACGCCTTTAGTCATCCACATAGATGTAGAGTTGTCAGTTTGGTTTACATAGTCATAGTTGAGTCTGTTAAGTTGATGATAAAAAATGATGAGTATTTTGTAATAACAAATGTGAGTATAATTACATATATAATTATCATATTAACTTTTACAACACATATTATACATCTTCTTCATATTTGTCTTCTTTGACCTCTTCGTTTTTCTCTCAATATCATTTCTTAATTTCCTTACATATTTTTTTGCCAAATATATCTATCTCTCTTTAAATACAAACACAAACTATACAAGCAATGAACAAAAAATCTTCTTAAATTTTTTTTCCTGTTATCACAGTACCTTGTCCACTATAATGAGACAAAACAAAGAACTTACTTTGACATTTTTTTGTTATATAAAAAATTATTTTAGATTTTCAATTCAACTTACTTATTTCAGCTTTATAATAATTGTATATTACATTGATCTTATAAATAATTTTATTTATCACAACTATTATTAGTTAAAACGGTCGTAATTTCTTAGACATTATTTGACAAATGATTTTTAAATTTTGCTTATGTATCATCACCACATTTATTTTTATTAAAAAAGATGACATGGCTCAGTGAAAATAATGATATAGTTTGAAGCTAATTGTGACATGGATATTTACTTTTAATGTTAATTTATATTTTGGTAAGTTTTTTCGAATACAATAATAATATGTAAATTATCATTAATATAACATTGAATAATATAATAGTAAAAAACAGAAAGATAACATTATTTACAAATTTCAACATATTATTTAATTCTCTTTTATAATTGTACAGTTTTTGTTACTAAAAGAATTTTTAAAATTGTGTTGTTTTTAAAGAAAGTATAATTTTTTAATCGTATTACCATTAGTTTTCTTTTAATATATACAAATTTTAAATATTATTTATTTTACGTGTAGGTTGTTATATATCTAACAAAATTTTCTCTTAATTATATATAATTTTGTTTAATATATTTTAAACAAAAATGGATAAAAATTATTCAATATTATAATTTTAAATGTATACATATTTATTCTTAATATAAAGTGAAAAGAAACAAAATTATTTACTCTCTTTGTTTCATATTAAATGTCATTTTAACATTTTTCTCGTTACATAATGTATCATTTTACAATTTCAATGCACTTTATACTTACTTTCAACTCAATATTAATTACAAATGCATTAATCTTATAAATAAATTTATTTATCTAAAATGTTATTGGTTAAATAAGTGACATTAATGAAAACGTAAATACATTTCAATCAGTTTCTTAATATGTATAAAAGTTGTTTAAGTGACACTCTTTATGAAACGGAAGGAGTATAAATTTAACTTAATTTTTACTTTTAGTTAAATCAAAATTAAGATTTAAACATTGATGAGTAAATAATAAAATCTAAAAAATTAACAAAATTTTATTTATAAATATAATTTAAATTTAAAAGTTTTTGTTTTTGCACACATGGTTTATAAAAAACACCTAGTTAAGTCCTAAAGTGTGAAATAAAGGAAGTATATATTTTTTCTTATATAATGGATTTGGAAATTATTGTCAACTAATGGGGCAAAGAATTAAAATATTTAAGGAAGTTGCATGTTCAGATTCGTTTGATATCAACACTTTGCAGGCCAGGACAAATCATTTTATATTTTAGCAAACGTTACAAAAGTACGTTGACTCCAATGCACTTAGTTGGGTTGCACCTGTTCTTATTCTTCTTAGCAAACGTTACAAAATAACGTTGACTCCAATGCACTTAGTGGGTTGCAGCTGTTCTTATTCTTCTTCTTCGTTTTGAATAGTACAATTTTTATCACAGATATAATCTCTATATAAATCTTAACTTGTGTATAGTCTTTCATAAATTACAACACCAAGAAAAACAAAGAAATGGATAACAAAAACGATTCATCTAAATCACAAACCGGACCACACTTTCTGTTCGTTACATTTCCAGCACAAGGCCACATTAACCCATCTCTCGAACTCTCCAAACGCCTCGTCGGGACAATAACCGGAGCTCGAGTCACCTTCGCAGCCACAGACTCCGCATATAACCGATGTATGTTCTCCAAAGAAAACGTCCCTGAAACAATAATCTTCGCCACGTACTACGAAGCACACGAAGACGACATCAAATCATCTACAGACTCCGACCGATCTCGCGACTACATGTCTGCTTCGAGACGACGTGGCAGAGAAACCCTAACCGAACTAATCGAAGATAACCGGCGTCAAAACCGGCCTTTTACCTGCGTGGTGTACACCATCTTCCTCCCTTGGGTCGCTGAGCTGGCTCGTGAGTTTCACATCCCTTCAGCTCTTCTCTGGGTCCAGCCCGTAACTGTCTTCTCCATCTTCTACCACTACTTCAATGGCTATGCAGATGCAATCTCAGAGATGGCTAATAACAACCCTTCTGGTGCTATTAATTTACCCTTTCTGCCACAGTTCCGTCTCCGTGATCTTCCCACAATAATCTTCCCTTCAGACCCAAATTCGTTTCTTGTACCGGCGTATCAAGATCAGATAGAGTCACTGAAGCAAGAGGAAAACCCTGTGATCCTCGTCAATAGTTTCCAAGAGCTTGAACAAGAAGCTTTTAGCTCGGTTCTTGATAACTTCAAGATTGTCCCCGTTGGTCCATTGATAACCACTAGGGCCGACGACTCTGAGGTTGGAGATGAATACATCCAGTGGTTGGATACAAAAGCGGATTCTTCTGTGCTGTATATTTCATTCGGGACACTTGCCGTGTTGAGCAAGAAACAGCTTGCAGAGGTCTGCAAGGCGTTAATAGAGAGTCGGAGGCCGTTTCTGTGGGTGATTGCGGATAAGTCGTTCAGAAATGAAGAAGATGGGGAAGAGAAAGAAGAAGACAGCATAAAGAGTTTCAGACAAGAGCTTGATGAAATAGGAATGGTGGTTTCTTGGTGCAATCAGTTTAGCGTTTTGAAGCATAGGTCGATAGGTTGTTTTGTGACGCATTGCGGGTGGAACTCGACGCTTGAGAGCGTGGTCGCCGGAGTTCCGGTGGTTGCGTTTCCGCTGTGGCTTGATCAGATGACGAATGCCAAGCTTCTAGAAGAGTGTTGGAGGACAGGTGTGAGAGTGATGGAAAAGAAGGAAGAGGAAGAAGTTGTGGTGGAGAGTGGGGAGATACGGCGGTGCATTGAGGAAGTGATGGAGGAGAATGCGGAGGAGTTTAGAAGAAATGCGGCGAGGTGGAGAGATTTAGCGGCGGAGACAGTGAGAGAAGGAGGATCTTCGTTTAATCATCTCAAAGCTTTTGTTGATGAGCATATGTGAGATTAGACCTTGAAGAATTCAGTTCTGTGTTTTCTCAAATAAAAAAAAATAAAAAAAAATTCAGTTATGTGTTTCTTTTTAAAGATTATCCACATTTATTTAACTCAGTTAATTACAATATTTTATAACACTATCTGTTTTTTTGGATGATACATAAGTTTGTTTAAAATAATTATTAATAATGTAAGCATGACGTAATCGCTGATGTAATTGCTGAGGTAAGCGTTTATGTATATAATATAATACTTTAGATGTTGATTAATTGGTTTAAAATAATGAAAATGTCATCAATGAATTTAATTAAAAAATCATTGTTAAGTTATTTGAAATACATTTATTTATTGACCAAAAATTAGTACAAAGTGAAAGATTAAGAACATCTATTAAAAATGATCAAATCGGCAATAATAAATTAAGTCATGTAAACTTTAATCTTGTATCAAATTTTTCGTATCTTCTCTTTCATCATTGGCCTTCTAGTCTTATAGTTGACTTGATTCCTTTTCTTCAAGTCGGCCTACTTTCTTTGCCGTCTTTAAGTTCATTGTGAGAGACAAAAATGATCTCGATGAATTTGTAATTAATAATAGGTTCTAAGAGTAAAGAATTCGACACTTCTCTTTCAAAATGATTTTGACTTCCATATCAACAAACTGGTAGACTTTAGGCAGGTTAGCCATAAACTTTTTTTAGACTTGTTTTAAATTTTTCATACCATTTATAATTTTAAGAACCGGATTTTGGCTTACTCTGAGAAGCGAAATTGTTTTTCCTAGAAAGGCAAAAATATCTCACCATTTTAAATTTTGTTTAAGGTGATGTACCTCTATAAATAGTGAATTGAGTTCTCATTTCCTCACTTCTTGCGATCGTAAGGTAGTTTATCTTTTGAATTGTCCCTCTTTCTCCGTTGCCTTTAGTATTTATTTTCCGGTTTTGCCACTGTAGTTTAGCTTGATTTCTCTATATTATGTCTTGTTCTTCATAAGTATTCATCTTTTATTCGAATAAATGTCTTCGATCCATAGTGCTGCAGAAAAAGGAAGAAAAAGGTCCCTTCCCCGAGTCCAAATCCATGTAGTTCTAGTGGATCTAGCCTGGTTGATAATTCAACGAGAATTCACTAAGATGATCCAAGAGACATTGCCGAGGTAGACTTTGATCAACTCCATCTGGTTTGTCCTGCCAAGGAGGTCATTAAGGATGACGGGGATGGCAAACATGTGGTATACAATCTTATGGAAGAAGTAGGATCTGACCTAGAAAATGTAAGAGAAGAAATTTGACATTTCTTAAAAAAATTGGTTTACTCAATACGTCGTAACCGGAGTGGTCGCTTCGTATATCAACCCGAGCTTCCCAAGACCAATATTCGTCTGTTAATAATCGAAGGGCAGAATTGGATGGACATCCAATCGACGTGGTCGGATTTTGAGAGTGTGAAAGAACTCCTAGAAAAACTAGGTGTTCATGATGGCTTCACATTCATCATTCCGAGACCAGATCAATGCTCGTGGATTCCTCCAATTGGTTAGGCATGCATGTACGAGTTGTGGTTCCTTACAGATGCCAAGCTATGATTCCTGACTTCTCGCCTTATCACTGCTTACTGCAGTCGCCGAGATATTTCTCTTTCTCAGTTGTTGACGGGACCGATTACGATTTATGTAGCACTGATGGCCCGAGCTTCTGAGATATTTATTTTTATTATTGTTTTGGAGTGATAGGTTCTGCCTTCTCTGTTTATTTTTTGGATAATAAGTTATGTCTTCTCTATTTATTTTTGGGATAATAAGTGTTGTCTTCCCGACTGATCATTATGGTAAACTATACCTTCATGATCAGAAGATCACGTGGTAGGCTCTGCCTCCGTGAATATAAAATGATCAATATGGTAGATTATGTCTCTTTGGATTATATGACAAACTTTGCCTCCTTAAATTATTAAATAATCAATATGATAGACAATGTCTCCGTAGATGTTGTGGTAGATTATGCCTCTGATTGTATTTATGTTCTTTAAATCTATGCATCTAAATTATAATCTTAATTTTTTGCATTTAAATTAATGAATTTAAATTTTTCATTTAGTTATGCTTTAAATTCTGAATTTATTATATTTGTATATGTTACTTTATGAATACAATTATCATGTAGAATTTGTAAAGATCAAAATTGTCTTTGATTTTACTGAGAATGATTATATGACATGGCATATATCTAAGAAAAAACGGGATTGTAGAAATTATTGTTAAATCATAAATAGTGTCGTATGAGAAAAAAGACAAAAGTCATGATATTTTTGCGACACTCCGCATATGATGGTTTAAAACATAAATATATTTTGAAAGAAGATGATGAGGATCTTTGGCAATATCTAAAAAAGAGGTTTGATCACAAGAGATATGTGATTTTATTGAAATCCAAATACGGGTGGATCCATCTCCATTTCTAGGACTACAAAGTGTTTTGTGAATATAATTATGTGATGTGCAGAATTACATCAAGGATGATGTTATGTTAAGGGAAGATAAGTGATTATGATATGAATTAGAAAACTTTTTTTTCATGTTTCATCCAGGAAATGTAAACTTACAGTAACAATATTGGACGAATGGATATACATGCTACTTGGAGTTGATGCAAGTCCTCATAGTTGTGAAGCATAATAATCAACTCGTGACGTTAAACCATCATACACGTCCCACTGGATCGGCTCCATTATCTAAAGTGAATGTTGCATCATCCATTTTAATTAATTGGAGTGGACGAGGGCGTGGTCATGTAAGATAACGAGGAAGAATATTATGTCTCTATGATGAAAGAACTAATAAGAACTTCCAAGTAAATGAAAGTGGTCGGGATGATAGAAAGCAAATTGAAATCTTTTGCTACAGATACGACATAAAAAGGCATTGGGTACGTATTTTTTGTATGTGACAGATTTAGCAAATCTGTTTTGAGAATCCTAAAAGGCAAAAGAGAAAGGAAGTGAGACAAACTTTATTTATGATAAATCAGGATCATCTTTTCATGGTTTAAATAATTATACTTATCTCGACGTTTCAAACTTTTTGGTTGATCCAGAAAGTATTGATGAGTATTATCAATGTGATACAATAGTTCTCTCTTCCTGAAGAAGATAACACGCCATGTTTTATATTATACTTATCTTTTGTTGTAAATATATGTTACATTATTTTTAATGTTTATATTAATGCATGTTTTATGAACATTTTAAATTCAAAAAATGCTAGATTGTGAGACTCAAGATAAAAATATATGTTTGGCAGATAGTGCGTCTACGCACACGATAATTAAAGATAAAAGATTACGCTGAAAGCGTAAATACAATATCTGGTAGTGAAAAGATTATTATGAGATCTAGAACAATCAGATTTTCAATGCCATTGGAAACAAAATGATTCGTTATATCGTCCAGTCTCATTGAAATTTGTTAAGTTTTAAGGATCTCCGGAGAAATGGATATCATAATAAGATTATGATTAGGATGACATTAAATATATTTGCATTACATTTGAGAGGAAACATATATTGGAAGATTAAGATTGTTATCCTCTAGATTATATTGTACAAAAAAATAAACATTACTGAGTCATATACCACTGTAAACTTGAAGTTTACTAGTACATTTAAAGTCTATCATGAGAGTCTAGGAAGTTTTATTACCATCAAAACCGTAAAATTATATTTTCTCGCCAAAATCATAAAATTAAATTTTTCCCATCAAAATCGTAAAATCATATTTTCCCGCCAAAATCATAAAATCATATGTTTCTCGTTAAAACAGTAAAAATTGTATTTTCCTGCAAAAACAATAAAATTAAGTTTTCCTGTAAAAACAGTAAAAATCAAAATTTTCCGCCAAAACCATAAAATCGAGTTTTTCTGCCAAACCGTAAAATCTTGTTTTCCTGCAAAACTGTAAAATCTTGTTTTCCTGTAAAACTGTAAAATCGAGTTTTTCCATAAAAACCGTAAAATCGAATTTTCCAGCCAAAATTATAAAATCAATTTTTCTTGCCAAAACCATAAAATTTTATTTTTCTGCCAAAATTGAATTTTCCCACCAAAATCAAAAATCAAGTTTTCCCACCAAAATCGTAAAATCAATTTTTTCGCAAATTACGTAAAATCGAGTTTTCTACCAAAACCATAAAATCATATTTTCTAGTCAATAACTGCAAAATCGTAGTTTCCCGCCAAAACCGTAAAATTATAAAATGTATAGTTTGATTATATATACAAAAAAATATTAATATTTTACATGATAATTAGAACAAATAAAAGGGTATATTGGATATCCATGAATAAACCTATATCATATTGGGTTATTTTCTGGATTTTTATTCCAACCTTAATGTTTCTGGATTTTCGCGGGTTGGATATAAAATGGGTTGGGTTATTTGTAGATTGGGCTAGGATGGGTTATTTTACCCTAGATTAACATCTCTAAATATTCTATTCAATTTATTCACCTTTGGTTGTAGTATGTGCACTTTTTGATAACAAGTTTTATATTAATAGTTATATTTATTTATCGTAATAGATAATTGATTATAGACTAGTACAATATAAATTAGATAAAATACATTAAAAGTTTATAGTGGTTACAGATTTTACTACTCTTAATGAATATAACTTTAATAAAAATTGAATCATTATTTATAATTATATATACATGTTAGCACATATCATATGGTTTATTAAAATATAATTATCGAATAATTATATATTCCTATTAACACATGATATAAATTATCTTATCCACAGATCACTTGTATTGTTTTATAATTAATTACAAAAAATCAAATCCAAAACACTTTCAATCTAATATTTACGAAACCTAATTCATTTTTAATTAAACGTACTCCAAGTTACCAGGAGATTAAAAGATTGGAATGATGTAATATTCCATTCACCTTATTTATCTTTGGTTGTAGTATGTGTACTCTTTGATAACAAGTTTTATATTAACAATTTTAAATTTATTTATCAGATTAGATAATTGATTATGCATTAATACAATACAAATTAGCTAAAACATGTTAAAACTTAGAGCGGTTAAAAACTTTGATATTCTTACTGAATATATTTTATTTAAAAAATGAGTCACTATTTTTAATTTTATATTCATGTTAGCACATATCATACGTTTTATTAGAAAGAAATTATCGATCATGATATATTCGTGTTAACACATAATATAAATAATGTTCTCCACAGATCATTCGTGTTGTTTTATAATTAAGTACAAGAAAAAAAAATCAAATCCAAAACACTCTCAACCTAATATATACGAAACCCAATTCATCTTTAATCAAACTTACTCCAAATTACTGAGAGATTAAAAGATTGGAACGATGTAGTATTCCATTCATTTTATTTACTTTCGGTTGTAATAAGTGTACTCTTTGATAACAAGTATTATATTAATAATTTTATATTTATTTACCAGATTAGATTATTGATTATAAGTTAATATAATATAAATTAGCTAAAGCTTTAAAAATATTTTGAAATAAACAAGAAAATTCCTATATAAATAGTGTGTTGTTATCTGAAAATCATATTTTTAAGAATAATTAAAAAAAAAATTGAAATAAAACGATGAATAACTAAATACTAATCAAACATTTTTTACGTAAAATTTATCATATATTCGACTTAAATTTTTGGAGAGTATAAACAATAATTTATCATGATGATCTTTAAACTCATAAATAATACATGTTTAACAAATATTTGTAACATGATTATGTCCGTGTATACAGAAAAAAACATCTAGTTTATTTAATATTTACATTAGAAATATTAAATGATACTTTTATTAAAACAAAATTTAAAAATTAGATGACACTTAATATGAAACGGAATGAATATGGAAGATGAAGTTGGAACAATGGAATATCATAACTTTTTGCTTCAAAATTTTAGAAAGTGTACTTTTGTTGAATTGTGTTTGTTTAGGTGTTTTCACCAAAATATTGAATTGTATAAATGAAATGTTTTGATTGGTTTTATAAGTTTTTATTTATTTATTGATATGTTATTTTCACAAAAGTTTTAAGAACTTGAGGTGTCATCTCCTGGAAAATCATTTGTGTTATTATAGTTTTTTGTGTGTTTTTATAGTTTTGATTGTCAAATCATGTCGATGAATCATATTTATCACTTAATTTGAATGTTCACGCTCCTTTTATTAAAGAAGGACAAAACAAATCATCATCTACTTGCATCCACTGAATCCAAACAATCTTTTTCATCTTTTAGATTTTTCGTCATCACTAACGTCACAAAATTGCGCTGTCCAATGCGCACTCAATGGCGCTGTCCCTTTTTCATTATTGTATACTCTTTATCACTTCGATCTGTGTCGGGATAATCTCTATATATAAATCTAAACTAGTGTAACTACAATTACCAGCAATAAAAGAAATGGATAACTGTAATGATTCATCTAAATCACGAACCGGACCACACTTTCTGTTCGTGACATTTCCAGCACAAGGCCACATTAACCCATCTCTCGAGCTCGCCAAGCGCCTCGCCGGAACAATAACCGGAGTAAGAGTTACCTTCGCTGCCCCTATCTCCGCCTATAACCGCCGTATGTTCTCCAAAGAAAACGTCCCTGAAACCCTTATCTTTGCTACTTACTCCGATGGCCACGACGACGGCTTCAAGTCCTCCACTTCATCCGACAAAGCACGCAAAGACACCGCAGGACGATACATGTCTGAGATGAAACGACGCGGCAGAGAAACCTTAACCGAACTAATCGAAGATAACCGGCGTCAAAACCGGCCTTTTACCTGCGTAGTTTACACCATCCTCCTCACTTGGGTCGCTGAGCTGACGCGTGAGTTTCACATCCCTTCAGCTCTTCTCTGGGTCCAGCCCGTAACAGTCTTCTCCATCTTCTATCACTACTTCAACGGCTACGCAGATGCAATCTCAGAGATGGCTTATAACGACCCTTCTGGCTCTATTAAGTTACCTGCTCTGCCACAGTTCCGTCTCCCTGATCTTCCCACGTTCATCGTTCCTAAAGACACATACTCGTTTCTTTTACCGGCGTTTCAAGAACAGATGGAGTCACTGAAGCAAGAGGAAAACCCTATGATCCTTGTCAATAGTTTCCAAGAGCTTGAACAAGAAGCTTTTAGCTCGGTTCTTGATAATTTCAAGATTGTACCCATCGGTCCACTGATAACCCTGAGGACAGACTCCGGGAGTGAGGCAGAATACATACAGTGGTTGGATACAAAAAACGATTCGTCTGTGGTTTATATTTCGTTCGGAACACTTGCCGTGTTGAGCAAGAAACAGCTTGTTGAGCTCTGCAAGGCGCTGATACAGAGCCGGAGGCCGTTTTTGTGGGTGATTACGGATAAGTCATACAGAAGTAAAGAAGATGGGGAAGAAAACGAAGAAGAGAGCATAAGGAGTTTCAGAGAAGAGCTTGATGAGATAGGAATGGTGGTTTCTTGGTGCGATCAGTTTAGCGTTTTGAAGCATAGATCGATAGGTTGTTTCGTGACGCATTGCGGGTGGAACTCCTCCCTGGAGAGCTTGGTCGCTGGAGTTCCGGTGGTTGCGTTTCCACAGTGGACTGACCAGATGACGAATGCTAAGCTTCTAGAAGAGTGTTGGAGGACAGGTGTGAGAGTGATGGAAAAGAAGGAAGAGGAAGAGGTTGTGGTAGAGAGTGGGGAGATACATAGATGCATTGAGGAAGTGATGGATGAGAAGGCGGAGGAGTTTAGAAGAAACGCGGCAAGGTGGAGAGATATGGCAGCTGAGACGGTGAGAGAAGGAGGATCTTCGTTTAATCATCTCAAAGCTTTTGTCAATGAGCACATGTGAGATTGATTATACATTAAATATTTCAGTTCTGTAGATTCCTTTATTGTTATGAACCTAGAATCCTTTTATTCATTATTTAGGTTTATGTTCTATTATGTTATGTTCTTAGTTGTTTGGCTTTTTTCTCTTGTTTTTAATTTACTTTGGGGATGCTTACTCTTAATCAGTTCTTGTGTTTGTGTTTGTTCTACTTCGGTTGCTAACACTTTTAAGGAGGAACAGTGACATTCATCCCTGATACTGATGTGAGTATCTTCCCACCTAAACTCTAATTTTACACAATGATGTTCGTATAGTCTTGTATCCTCAACTATGATAGTTGGTAAATCTTTTGTGTTTTTGACCAAGTATCTTACATGGAGTGACAAACAAACTCGTTCTTTCTTCAACTAAGACTTGATGAAAATCTGAAAGGAAACATAAGAAAACAAATGGTTAGTGAGGCTGGGAGACAGGCGATTATAGACAAGTTCTATAAGGCATTTGGTGTAAGACTTCCATGAACAAAATTTGGGATAAAATTCAATATTTGCAAGAACCATAATGAATCTTTTAAGAAGTTGAGTCGGAACAGAATATGACTTGGTTTTGATACAACTAGATTCATCAACATGAGTGAGGAATGATGGAGTGAGTGTTGTAAGGTACAAGTTCTATTATCCCTTTAGCTTAATTGATTCAGTATGTTATCACTTCTTATATCAATATAGTAATTAACGTTTTATTGTGTTTAGCTTAACTGATTCAGTATGTTATCACTTCTTATATCAATATAGTAATTAACGTTTTATTGTGTTCAGTTCACTGACTGCTTACACGACGTGTTTGATTTTTTGGACACTAAGTTCATGAAACTCGATCATAGTATTGTTATCTAGATTAATGTCTTTGACTAATGAACTAGCTGTGTAATTCTGTTTTAACTCTGAAGTTTTTTCTCACTTTGAATTGTGTTCTCCTTGTTTCAGGAGTGGCATGGTGATAGAAAAATAAAAGACAAACATGAACCAAACATGGATTTGATGGATAAAGTCTTTGGGACGGTTTATATTAGTGAGGTGAAGGTGGTCAACAAGGTGAAAAGGTTTTAGATACAAAGTACTCGTATCATGTGGATGATGCTTATGTTGAAGTCGATGCTGAATCAAGGCATGATATACCCGAAACTGATATTGGTGCTGAAGTGCTGAACCAAGGCATGTTATCCCTACTAAAAAAATGGATGTTGCATCTGAATCAAAGAATGTTGGCCCATCATCTTCTAGGTCAAATGCTAATAAGAAAAGATCAAGGGTTGTACACGCAAGACATTATGTGGAAAATGTGATTAGGAAGAGTGTTTAATCGCGTCACAAGATTCTTATTCACAAGAATCGTCTAACAAAGAACCATCATGAGTTTAGTTGTAGTCAGCTTCAGGAGGTTATACATTTTTGCCTATTATAGGGTGTAATCTTGTTGTATAAAATTTCAATTAATCATCTCAAGAAAGATCCTACAAATCGTCAAAAGAATTTTGTTTTATAGAGAAGATGAGAATAAGGTTCTCTATTTGGAGTATGCAACCGGTGAAAGCAGAGGTGCACGAGGACTTTTTTTATGTTTTAGGCTAACAGTAATCATGTTTATGACTTTATATTTATGACTTTTTGTTAATGAGTTTCACTTTACAAAACGTTCGTATGAATTTTGTTATTTTGAAATGCAACTCGAGCGGATTAGCGATTCTTAGGCAAGGTTCTTATGTAGCGATACATACACTTATGTGGCTTTGATCTTTGAGATACAATGAAAATTAAAATATGTGGTACATACACTTATGTGGCTTTGATCTTTGTGATACAATGAAAAATAAAGTATGTGGTAATATGCTTATGTGGTTTTTAAGTTACATTTAAGTTTTTAGTTGTGGATGATGACATAAATTTGATAGTAGATGAGGAGAATCACAGTAACCTCTTAAGATGAAAGTATGGAGTGATAGATGAAATATTGACAAACAACTAGTGATGAAAAATCGAGGTAGAGGTTGGTGTCATGTGCAACATTTTATTAACAAATTGGAGGTACAAAGCTATGATATTATTTGCATGAACCATGTAACATTTAGGACTGCATGTAAGATACTATCAGAAAAGTATAATCTAAAAGAATCTTGCCATATTTACGTAGAATTGAGTGTATTCACTTATTATGAAAAAGATGTTAGATGAAGTTTCAAGTTTTTTTTTTGTTGAAACTTCTAAGGAATGAATTTGCAAGTGCTAGTCATGTTCTAGTAGATGAATCCACAATATGGCTTTTTTTAAGGATTGTATAGGTGCTCTAGATGGAACTTATATGCCAATTTCTCCTCCGTCCGGAATGTTGAACCATTCAAAAGCAAAAAAAGCAGAAGCAACTATGTATGTCCTAGTTATATTTAATTTCAGTATGAGATCCATATATATTTATGTGTGGGATTCATGGAGAGCATATGATACAAAGATGTTAACATGTACTATGGAAAAAGCTTCTTTACCTCTTATTCTCAATAATTCTCTTTCAGTTTTTTTCCAAAAGGAGGGATTTTCTGAAAGGCCTAAACCAATAACAAAACCCTCACAAATAACCAGAAATATTTTCTTGTCAAGCTGGTTAGAAGTTAACCGGTTCTATGGTGATTAGTCAGTTTCTTGATCAATTCACTAACCATTTCATAAAAATTGATTATGAACAATAAGATCGGTTTAAGCATAATAGCCTGTTTAACAGTTGATATCTGATCGTTTTTGTAACTTAGTTTGCAACCCTATTAAAAAATTAATATAACTAAACCGGTTTTGTAGGGATATATTTGAAATTACAAACTCCTCTGATCAAGAAACGAATCTGAAAACCTTAAATCAAATAAAAAAAGCTTTTAGCTTAGATTGGCTTATGCTTTAAGATTACAAAAATAGAACGGGAGAAGGAACATAACCAGCAACAAGATTTTTTGTAAACCAATGTCTACATCTCTCTCTAAATCTTCTCGACTCTGAACGAATCCATAACTCTTCTTAGATCCTTTTCTTCTTCCTGGAAGACTTTCTCAGGTGTTTGGAGTCTCAGCGAGTAGAGTCTATTGTTCTCAACCCCTAGAACCGCGAGGTAACGCCTGTCCCATTCCAAACGAGCCACTCTATCTTGCGGCATCACAGCAAGCTCGTTGTTGTTTGCGTATGACTTTATGTTCACCTGTTTCAATCAATCAAAATGAACCGAAAAATATGACATGTTGTTGCAATCACAAACGCTGAAACACTATGATGAATCAAGAAAACAATGCAACTCTGAAACAATGGGAACATGTGTTGATCAAGACATGTTTGATCAGACAAAACTATTCTTGTGAGTTATGATTGATCAAGATATGTTGCAACACTATGATTGATCAATATATGTTGAAATACTATAATTAAAGCTTAACTAATTACAAAATGATCTAAGCCGTCCTATGATGTAGCTGCTCCACAATTTAGAATTTGAGTTCAACTAAACAACACGTCATCACGCAGTTTCAAACTAACTGAAACCTGAGATGTTGATTGATTTTGGCTTTACCTCGACTTGGTAGTAGAGTTTACCGTCATCTGCAACTCTAGAGGAAGTTGTAAGGATGTTAGACTCGCGCTTAACACCGAGTCTGGTGGACATAAACTCAGTCAAGTACTGTCTAAGTACTTTCTTTCCTGCTTCTTCAGGTGAGCCCAAGTCCTCAAGAGACTTGTATTTCGAGGAAGAAGGCGAAGAAAACTCGATCGAGAGGTTCTCGTCGAGGACAATAGGGTCTCTAAAGAATATGTCAGCACCTGCTCCTCTGACTTGGATCCAGTTTTGAGGGTACTTGAAAGAGTATCCATCAAATGTATCTATGTACTCTCTGAACACTGGAGTCAAAGCAAATGCTGCTGTTGGAAGATTGGCTTCTGAAACCATTAAACCAGATATGAGCAAGCCACCCATCAACATGTTCCTTCTCCCAACTGCACACGCCTTAAGAAACGGTGTCAGTATAAACAATCATCAAACACTAAGATTATATGAAAAACGAAGCTTCTCTAAGAGTGCATACATGTAAAACGCCACACAAACTCATTAGTTCTGAACAGTACCCATTTTGTCAAGAAGAGACACATATGGTGAACCAAAAAGCAGAGGATTTAACCAAAGTGGTGAATTATACCTGTTTGGCATTGGTTGACAAGTTTCGGGGAACTGGAGATTCTGGTTTGGTGAACTTGGTGGAATGGGAAGAGACGGGTCTGGATAAAGACGACGGATTTGAAATGGGTTTACTGAGAGGAGGGAAGAGAGAGCGAGGAGGAAGAAGGGTCTCCATGTTAGCAGGTGAAGAGTAAGAAAAAGAAGAATTGATTCTTTTTAGAGATGACAATGTTTCTTATGTTCAAAAGATGTGGTTGGGCCACGTCAACCAAGATATCCAAGTTTTGGATAGATATTAGCAACATCACTACTGCAAAGTTTGATTTTTTAATACTTTAATTATTTGACGTTACAACAATAAAATAATCAGTAAAAACAGAGAATCATACCCAAGCTTGAACCATCCTTCAAGCTGTTCTGAGCCAATCGTCCTTCGTGTTTCGAGAAGGACAAGCAAATCAGATAACGAAACTCTGCCATGTTTATTTCACTTTGAAAATTTGACTTTGCTTGATTTTGTTTTACCAAAAGTTTAATCACATAGCAGCATACAGTAAAAAAAAAAAAAAACTCAAAACATGTCAGATATACACACAAATGTAAATCACATAAGGCATTCGGTTCTGTTCATAGTTTATTATAAAATCCCATCACTGAAGCATCATCTTATATGGCTTCTTCAGTTGTCACCTTGCCTCAGAATACGCAAAATGGTCAAGAAGAGATTGAGGATATCCAAGTAGAGAGCCACCGATGCAAGGATGTATTCATCATATGTGAAACGCTTGATGAGATTGTCAGTATCATAGACTATGTATCCACAGAACACCAGCGCGCTGATTCCTCCATATATGGCAACAGAGGTCGGGCCAAGCGGGAAGAACATCTGCAATATCAAGATAACCAAAACAAAGTTAAAGCCTCTTCTATTTTGCATATGTGGAAGTGTTTTGCTTTATTCGTAAGAGACAGACCTGCATGAAGCTGGTCACCACAAGAATGATGAGGCTGGTGAAGAGAATGGGTCCAAGGAAGCTGAAGTCTTTTCCTCTCTTTGCAGCCCAGAAAGTATATGCGGTTAGAGATCCGACCACTGACAATGTCAATATCAAGGCTTCAAGGACGATTCTTCCTGATAAAACAGAAACGAGATTTTGTTATAAGAATAAGACTTTTAACACTTTGCTATATCAAGTTTTAGTGTGTAAAGAAGTCGCTGGAACTGCAACGAAACCACAGAAGGTTGATAAGAAAACATATATGATAGTAAAGGAAACGAGATTTCAACCTTCTGTCATGGCACAGCTGACACCAACTGTGAAGCTCAGTGAGATAGTGAAGAGGGCAAGGAGGATGAGGTTAACAGGATGCTTCTGATGGTAAATGTGGAGAGGCCAGATCACTGCAGTAATAAATTACATCAACAATGAATAGTCCTAACGTATTGTGCTTATTACAGCTCATCTCCAGATAATAACGGTTTTAATTATTTCATAGAAAAATTATAACCAAGGCATACCGATTATACCAAAACAAACCGAAACCATATCCAATTTTTGAACCAAACTAACTGAACTTAACCGAAATTACCCGAAAATTTGTTCAAATTAAACTAGAATCAAATCGAAAACTTCGGTTAAATATCGTAAAATTAAAAAACCGAACTAACCAATTGATGAACCGAACACAGTTCAGTTCAATTCGGTAAACATTTGGGCAACCCTAACTAACCAAAAACGGAATTAACCAAACCGAACTAACAGTACAAACCAAACCAAACTCGCAGACATAATCACCGACAAAGAAGGATCGAAGATCAATCCTTAAGAACCATAACCAACACATCAAATCTGATACCTAACAAGAAACAATAGAGATTAAAATGTAAATCTGATGCAAACAAATGAGATCTGCAGTACGTACAGACGAAAGGGATGATGCAGAGGAAGAGGAGAAGTCCGGGAGATCCGGTAAGGAGATCATTGACCGGTGGATTAAGGACAACGACGGCGGAGATAAGCGTGGTTAGGAGGAGCTGGGCGGAGAGAATCCCGTAGACCTTGCGGATGAATCCCCAACGGAGTTGATTCTCGCCGTAGCTTAACCCAGGGTAAAGCATCGCCTCTCCGCCTCCCATCTCCAAGTCGATATCCTTACCGGCGGAGCGATCTACGCCGCTCATGCTAACGCTCGCGTATCCGTACGGTTTCTCCATGGCTTAAAGCTGATTTGGTAAACGGTCTTCGAGACAGATCTGGAGGATGAGGATTGGTTTTTGGAAAAAGATGGAAATTACAGTTTTTGAGGTTTATATATATTCTCCAAGGAGGTGAGTCATTTGGCGAGATGAGCGGTCAGGATTTGTTTACGATAACGCGTCGTATATCTACGTCGCTGTTAGCTTTAAATGGAAAAGAAAAAAAACATGATAGAGGGGAAGTTAGGTATTTTCCAGGAAACTTCAAAAAAAAAAAATTCATATAATGATAATCTACCACAAATGTACATAATCTTTTTTTAAATTGAGAATTTAAATAATGTACAAAATCTTAACTCTAATCCCCTATAGAAAGTTTATAATAAGTTGATGAAAGTAAATGTTGATATGTAGTAGTCACTTATATAAATATGGTGACTATAGTAATTGTTTTAACACTGTGACTGAAAAAGGGTACATGTATTGGAGAGTGGAGACCAACTGCATAGTATCATTCTTCATGAAGGCAATCAATCATATGATGCAATAGTTAACGAAGAATTTTGTTTTTTTCTAATGAATGTTAAATTGTATTCATCAAAAAACATTTGCTTACATCAAGTGCAGTGCAGGAGCTGTGTTTAAATGATAATTCAGAACCTAGTACAAATATCTTCTACTAAACCAAAACCGAATAAGCATTTCCCTCATATTTTCTTTCTCGGGTAGCCACCAGTGTACTTAAGCGGTTGCGAATCATCTTGTCGATGTGTCTGGCCATTGCTTCATTATATGTCTTCCTTGTTGCACCTAAAACAGTTGCATCTGCCTTCAGATGCGCACATTTCGATCACAACAACTCACTTAGTGGCTCAATTTCTTCAGTTCAACCCCTTGAGGACACGTTTAGGTGTTGATAAGTCTTTACAATATATTTTGGGAAGAACATGTAGATGAATGAGATAAGTAGATTGAGGCAAACTATGAATGTAGAAGATAAGTCATGTGAGGTCTATGTTGATGAGAAGCCTTGGAAGCAAGAAGCAACCATAGGGTTTGTTGTTACCAAAGAATTACAAGTATGAGCAATGTTTAAAAAATGTGTACAAAACGTTTCTAGACCGTTTTGGAGCCACCTAATGAGCTGAACCTCAACTTCAAGCTCGCTTTGAATCTGACCAATGAATCTAATGCAAGTCCGAGCAAGGTTAAAGATGATGATGTAATACCAATTATGACATCTCCAAGTACATATGTAAAAAATTCTGAATTTTTCTTTTTTTGGTTGCTTTGTCTAATCATATGCTACAATTCTAACCGTAACGTCTCGTGTGCGTCTTCAATAGTATTTTTCTCCTTGCATTCAATACAATTGTTCATATGTACATAGAACATAAAAGAATCACAGTTAAAGGTTGAAAAGCAAGAAGCAGGGTGAATAAGGTCAGCTATGTTTGCTCGGTAAAGAAGTGTTCCTCCATGAGCCACGCTTAGTGGCCACTAGCTCAGGTGTCTTATCAGGCTTCTCCATAGCCATCTCTAGATCTAGATTTTCTCCAACCCTGAACTCTGGATGGGCGTACGCATTTCTAAAGAAAGCCTTGAGGTTTAGGTTTGGCTCACGTGTGCGCTCCAGTGTATCTTTGATCATGGCTTCCTGATAAAGACATAAAAACATACCTAAGATGTTACTACTTTCAGCTCGAAACATGGAAAAGTTAATGTTAAAACGTATCACTCAAAGCTACTAGAGATGACCTCAGTTAATTCTTGACTAACCTTTAAAGAGTATGTGACAAAGGCAGATTGGTAACGGCATTTGCAGTGTATGTGGAACCCGATGGTTAGAACCGGAAGCACAAGAAGCAAAGGAGTAGACTTATGAGCTTCTTTCGTGCTTAGTAGACCCATCAAGAGCAGCTGCGAAACGATCAGTGCAGTCACCACACGCCTGTGAACGTCAGGCCAGAACTTCCCTGCGCTCTCATACTTTTGGTTATACACGTTTATAACCTGCATGCAAATGAATTCTTCATTGTTACCTAACGATGCTCGAGCTCTGGAGGAAAAGGATTCAGATATTCTCACCTGATGACGGTACACTACGTAAGCCAGGGCGAAGAAGAGGATGATAAAGGGAAGAAGGATTGGGCTAACTGCTGCATAAACAAGACCAAGAAGGAAGTAGAGTTGTATTTGAGGCTCACCAGTGTTGAATCCTATGGTTCCAGGATCAGTTGCTTCTTCCCTATCTTTCTCTGTTCTAACAAGGAAAGAGTTCTTTAGATGATAGATTATGAGTGGCTTCAACCTCAGTATCTCCCCAGCAACACCTGCCCATCCATCCACCATTATATATGTTACAAAGAAGGTTGCTTTTATTGGAATCGACACGCCAATTGTCTTTGCAATGCTGATAAAAAGAAAAAACAAAGTCAGAATGAACTATATTCAGACTTAAAATTTCCAACTTAAAACCAATTGGCGATACAACTAGTTACTAAAAGTTTCTATAGAACCATACTCGCTTGCAGACTGGTTAAGGAAACTGTTTAGCTGTTGGAACGCTGTCCCGGTGACAATGCTTCCGAGGAAAACATTGATGAACTGGAACATGTAGAATCTACTTGCAGCTCTTCTCTCAAGTGAGGATGTGCTGATAAAACCTTCGAATTTCGACATTTGCATCAATATTCTTGGGAGCAACATGAGAAAGATCTTCAAGGCAATCCCTGGAAGGAACCCTTGAATGATAGACTTGAAAAATTTCCTGTCCACATAAGAGATTCTATCAACAAGACAGAACAAAGATTGATAATATTTATGGGAGATAAGACAGAGACATACACTTCAATAAGGGGCTTCAGGAATGGAAAATTCTTCTCTATCCCTTCAATGTTGGCGAGTGACTGTACAAATGCTATTGGGATCATGAAGAAGAAGGTGAGGAAGAAGTATGCCACGGCTACTATTATCCTCCTTATCTTAAGGTCGACATATGGCAATGCCAGATTATCATAGTAGATGTCACATGGCTCTGCAGCCCACTCGGTTAGCCACTCTGTTGGATCTCTTGACTGTTGAGTTTGAGCACAAACCGCTGCTCCCCAACGGCTCTTGAAAGACACAAAAGCTGCAGGCACTATCGACTTTGTCCCGGTCCTTAACCTATGTTTCTCCTCAGTTATCTGAAACATCTGAAGTTAGTATTGACTGGAAAATAAAAGCAAAAAGTATATAGTAGTAGCTGAGATGAACGCTTTACTTCTCTCGTTAGACTCTCTACCATGGACGTGTAGTACTTGATTCCATCAACTTCTTCACCGCAACAGCCAAGAAACCCCATCTGCTTTGCAGACAATAAAAATGAGTCTTGAAGTGAAACATCACTTTTAAGCTTTTTTTGCAAATGTGACGTTACTTACCTTTATTACTGGTCTTTTAGATAGATTTCTCATGTGTTTGTTAATATTGTAATCAAGCAGATTCTGCATTTGTTTCCTTGTCTGAACCAATTCCGAGAGTTTGGATGCATCATGAACTGCCTGAGTTAAAGAAGATCAAGAACCGTCAAACCGGAAACTAAGTCCGGAGATGGATAGACCAGAAAATGACTTTACCTGGAAAGTGAGGTAATGATCTGGATGGTTGACCTTAAAGAAATGCTCAACAAGTTCACAGATTGATTCATGAGGATCTACAGGAATGTTTCTTACCAGCACCTACCATTAATGAAAATGTTTTCAGAATGATTCTATCAAAAAAGCTAAACTCAATAGTTATAAAAAAAAAGATTCAAAGTGTCTTTACAGTGAACTGGTTAGGTCTCCTTTCGTCATTTGCAAGAAACTGAAGCCTCATCAAAGCTATATTCTGATACTCTCTTTTCAGCATAAAACATGTCCAGAAGGTGATTGCATAAGCCATACACAAATGCACCCAAAATCTACTAAAATAAAGACCAATGAATCACCATCACACTATGGGAACAAAGAAGAATAAGAACCAAAGTTGGAAAAGTATATCTCACCTGTCTGATCCATTTGGTATATTTGACAATGAGAGCTTATCAATATCACTGTAACTTATATTAGAGTGTTTTAACCCATCCAATCCCTTGTTTGTCCAGTTAACAGGCACCATTGTTGTAAAAGCAACACAAGCTATAGGGAAAAAGATCTTGAGCCTGCATGTTGAAACCATGGCGTCAAGTAAAGGGCTTTGAAGAAAAGAGAAGAGCTTTGTAAAATATATATACCCGAGTAAGTAGATCCTCAAGTAGACAACAGAATCAAGACCAGCGTGATCAACGAGCTCTGGCTCTGGCATTTTAAGTGCTTCAGGCATCCAGTTGAGGAACCGAACATAGGACCTGAAGTCTAAGTTGATGAACTTGCTTCCAAAGCCACCGGTTTGTATAGAGCTAGTTCTTAGGCCCTTGAGGTACCATTTAGGGAAGTAGACTCTGTCGTTTACTGGTTGAATCCTGAGTATTGCGAAAGCTATCAAGAAAGCAATTGATGTGACTATATTTATTGCAGCTGCTACTCCAATCTCGTTTATGGTAGCCATGGGAGTGTGAAGATACTATTCTGTCTTTACCTTCCTGGAAAAAACAAACTAAGAAAGGACAGATTCAGACAAAACTGGGAGTTAAAGACTTTGAGAGTTGATGATGTAAGAAAGAAACAAAAACTTGTAAACTTTCTCTGTTTCTGTTTAATCAAAAGAGCATCCAAACAGAGACAGGAACCATCGGTCACAGTCACTAAGAACACTGAAGAAACAAGATTTGCTTAAAAGTAAAGTGAAGAAACAAAACAGATTCTCTCTTTCATTACCTTCCAAAAGAGGTAAAAACAAAGCTTTCTTGTTCTTGAAAGTAAGATTCAGTCCAAAGCGGTTAAGAAATCAAAAGAAGAAGGTTGTGTATGTGGTGATTTTATTGAGGAAAATCAGTTTTTTTTTTCTTGCCGGGTTTATAAGAAATATGTATGAAAATACGTTGGATAAAAGATTAGTGCGGCGCTTTCATTGTTTAAATCCGTGAAGAGAAGAAGAAGAAGAAGAAAATGTTGCCCACTTGGCGAAACGTGAGCCTTCTGTATATATTAACAGGAAAAAGAAAAGAAAAAAATAAGATGCTTTTTGGTATTGAAAGTGACTGGAGAGTAAATCAAAACCGTGACAAAAGAAAATGGCAATGATATTGGAGTGTGTTTTGGAATTGTCTCCTAACGTTTCTTTTCCGTTTTTTTGATGGAAATAGATTAAATTTACAATTGGAAAATTTATTGTGTAAGGCTGGCTACTTCTACTTGAAGTCTATAACAGTCTTTGTAATTATAAAAATTGAAAAAAAGAAAAGAAACTGTTTTTGGTGGAAAAAACTAAAATAGACTTGTCAAAATCATATAATATATGTTTCATCAAAGATCAATTTAACTAAATAAAATATAAAATTATGGATGAAATTCAAATCTAACTTTTTTTTGTAGTAATAGCACTTCAATATTGTAGTAGATTTTGATCCGCATTTTAAAAATACAAGAATATTTTTTGTTGACAAATTTATTAATTTATTTATTTATTCACTCATATATATAAGTTTGAGCGTTCAGTTTTTGGTTCAATTTCAGCTCTTTTTTTTTTTGTTCAGTTCTGATTTATTTGCAGTTTTTGATTTTTCGGTTCAAGAAATATAGAAACAATTATTTTATTTATGAATTTGAGTTTAGTTTTAGTTTGGTTATTTTATTGACATTTATTAACCCGCTTGTTCACTTATATATTTGTTCACTTATATGTGTAAGCTTTGGCGTTTAATTTTCAATTTGGTTATTTTGGTTTTTTGTTTTTTATAATAATGTTATTAACCCGATAACATTAAATTTCATCTAGAACAATAAGAACATTATTTATTTTGAAATAAAATAAAAATATTTAAATACCATTTAAATTGATGAAAAGGAAATATTTAATTGTATTGATTGATAATCTAAGTCGCAAAGAAAATTATATAATAAATAATCATATTATTATCATGTATCTATTATTATTATTATGAAAATAAATTTGTGTAGTTTCTAATTTATATATGGATATTTTGAATATTAAGAAGAGCAATTTTCTCAAATAGCCTTTTAAAGTTTTTATCCCAAAAATAAACTTTAAATAAAAAAAAAGACCAAAATAACATTTTTTGTTTTGAAAATTTTAATTTTAATTTTTTATTTTTTTGAAATTTGAAATTTTAACTTCAAAACCCTACAATTTAACTCTAAACTTTTAGTTTATAATAGTTAGTCCTAAGAGTATAGATGTATATTTACTTTTTTGATAAAATATTAAGAAATTACACTCTGTACACACAACTTTTTTCTTAATTAAGTCAATACTCTAAATTCCACCACCATGGTGCCTTCTTTGATAGTCACTAAACTTGTCCTATCATAAGTAATTTGCTAATTTCTTCATTCTCTTAGGATTTTAAGTTAATTGATTCTAAATTATTTTGGTTATTTTTTTTTAGAAAATTATTTTTGTGACAAAAAAATTTAGTGTTATTCTAAGGTATTTCTATGTTAAAAATCATATTTCAAGTATTTCATTTGAAATACTAATTGAATATAGTTTCTAATATTTTAAATACTTATTTGATAACATAATATATTTCTTTATTGTCAAATATTTTTGGTAAAAAGCTTCCAACGAAACTGCTTTAACTAGTGGTTCAGATTTTTATTGGCTTTCCTGATTTAAATATAATATCTTACGTGGATATGATAAAGATATGGAGCCGCCATCAAGAAAGAGACGGTTTTTAGCGAATGTGAACACAAGTATACAAAACATCACAACCACTATATTGATATTTTCTAATTTTAATACTTTTATTTCGGTGGATAATTGAAAACTTTTTGGATCCATTCTGCATTCCAGTATAATACAGTGATGGTGGATTTTGTCAAAATACTTTGTAGTATTCGGAATTAGTATCGTGCAAAAATATCGATTATTTATGTCTTTTGTACGTATACTATAGGGTCCTATTCTCTAATATAAAATTTTGGAACGTTGGCTTAACAGAGGCGGATCCAACACATTATTTAGAATGGGGCACACATCATCAAACTTATTTAGAATAGGAATATTTGTATAAATTATATATTAATTGTTAAAGAAAAAAAAATAGTGTGGAGCACATGCCACACTTTACCTCAACCTGGGTCCGCCCTTGGTTTGCTTCTGGTTTGGCGATTCATGGTTGCTTTCTTGCCATCCTCGCTGTCTCCGGTTTGATTGAGTTTCGAACTCATGGTGGTTTGCTCGCCGATTTCTGAAGCATAAGCTTCTCTGTTTTAAATTGGTTCTGCTTATTCTAATGGAAGGTCTCAGTTTAGATCCTTTCTTGGTTTGTGTGGAGAAATGCGACTAAAGTGTTAACATTTGATCTCTTGATGATACTCTGATTTTTGCTTTTGTTTGAGGTTTGTTCAATGTTTTTTATGTCTCTTTTTGTGCAGAGCTTAGTTTCGAGGGAAATGTGTTTCCATCGGCTTAATTTTAGAGGAATGTTCGAATAAATCTCATGTTTAAATCTCATACTCCCTCCGTTTCATATTAGTTGTCGTTCTAGGTTTATGCACACAGATTAAGGAAACATTTAATTTTACATATTTTCAAAATAAAAACACTATTACCAATACACCTAACCATATATCAACCAATAGAAAAATAGAATAAATAATATTACCAATAAATTTTGCATTGAAAACTGAAAACAACACTTATTTTGAAACAAAAATTCTATTCCAGAACGACATCTAATTTGAAACGGAGGGAGTATTTAATTCTAAATATTTCACAGTGAAAAAGAGATAAACTTTGGAATGGCACAGTTAAATGTTCTTAACTATTATTGTGCTATAATAAACGTCAAATTAGTGTCATGTAATGTTTCTTTCTTTTTGTTTTGATTCTTAATGCAAAGGAGAACGTTGTTAATAAAAAACACATATAGTATTATTCCTTTTTAAGAATAATAAAGTATTATTTAGTGCTTTGTTGTATTAATTGAGGTGAGGTTAGTATGTGGAGTATATATTAACGATAATACAACAAAGCACTAAGTAATATTATTTAGTATTATAGTATGTGGAGTATATATTAACGATAATACATTGTAAAAGTGAATTTTGTTACAGGCTTACAGCTATCGTTAACTCTACCACTAATAACCTTTAATATGTTTCGAGCTAGATATGCGTTTACCCCTTGAATAACCAAGAAGTTAACTTTTTCTTTTGTGGGTTAAAGCTACTTACTATCGATGGACACCGGTAAAGATATCCATCATGGAGGAATGCGTGGTCAAAAGCTAATCTGCAAATTGAAGGCAACTTATATATTATTTTATTTAGAGCTTTGTTTTAAACTTCTTTTCGCTAACTTGCAAAGTACAAAAGCTCTTCCTCACTGCTCTATTTTCGAATTTCGACCACAGAAAAAAGTGGACTGAGAAAGAAAACTCTATATATTATTAAGAAACCTCAATAGTTGGTAAAACCATGACAATCCATCATTGTCATTACTCCTGAGTCCTGACCCACTGTGATAATACTTTCTTCCCACAAATTATGTTTTGGATTTTTCTCTTCTCTTTCTTTTTTGAAACATATGCTAATTAGTGGTCATAGTTAGTGCTTTGTTGTATTAATTGAGGTGAGGTTAGTGTTTGATATACTCTACGACACATGGCATCTTTTGTCCCTTTTGACCAAACTGAAAGGTGTAATTGATTTTGTGTGTGTGCTATATAGTGTAATTATTGATGCAATTGTCATTTAGTTTTGATATATTTTAATAATTAGTATTGATTGAGTTGTAAGGATTTCGGGTTTGAAATAGTTGAATATTTTTGTATAATACAATTGATATGAAAACTAAATATATGGTGTATTAAGTTTTAGGTTTTGTTTCAATTGTGCATTTTGTAGAACTGGGTTTGTAAAAATGAAGAGAAGTGATTTTATTTATGGTTAAATGGATAGGAGACTGATGGGTTTCATTGTGGGATGTGTATCTTTGATTGGAGAATAGTGTTAAGGATTGTTGCACACATATGTTTGGGTAGTGGTTAGGAGTTGTAGGCTAATGAGACATGTTTCTTTTTAATTTATCGTAGAATTCACTCACCTCTTTTTTGTAGATTTTTATAAAATCTCTGGGAAATTTATGTGTTTGGTTGGTATTGTTTTTGTAATGTTTTTTATATTTTTTTATATATAATGTGTTATTTTTTGTGTGTATACCTTTGAATAGTGGAAAATGTAATATAACTAACCATTATTTGATGCTAACCATTATTTGATGGTTATTGAGAATATGGATGAGCATCTTTGGGTTTAGGCCTAGGTGGTGGCACATATGCTAATGTCCTGTTTTTCGAACTTGGGAAAAGATTTTTTTGGGCGTAGCTCCTGATCTGTTGTAAATCAAGTAGGCATACTAAGAATGAATAGAAAAAATGCCAATGTATTTTATTATGAACATCTACATTCAAATCAGCTTAGCTCAAACCTGAATTAGTGTCACTCAACCAACAAATCCTATAGACCAGATTCCCCTTTCCCAAGCCGGGAAGAACATCCTTGAAGAAAATAGCAGTGTGGGCCGTGGAGGTTGATATCGCCGTTGTGTTAGCCACGGTTTTGGTTGTTTATTTTCTAGCGTGTATTTGAGTAAGAGATAAGTGAGAGAACTGAATGTGTTTTATAGTGTGAAGATGTCGGAAGTGGAGAGATTAGTTCCGTTTCAATTGTGAGAGATAAGAAGAGGCAATAATGAAGCTTAGTCGTGGAGAAGAGCGTTATACATAGAATCTCAGCATGAGATAATATTAAGGTTTTGCCGGTGGAGATGAGAGAGAAAGGCGGGGGCAAATTATCCGGATCCAAAATTCCGAATCAGATCCGATCCAAATTTTAAGGTACCGACCCGAACCCGATCCGACATAGATATCTAAATGGTACATAATTTTTTATATTTGAAGAACCGGATCCGAACCGAACCGAATCCAAAAATTACGGGTATCCAAAATACAAATATATATCTACAAAATTAGTTATATTAATATTTATAATAATTATAACATTGAACATTATAATAAATATTTTAAATATATTAGCTATTTTGGATAATTTAGATATTTTAGATATTTTAGTTATTTTTAGATATTCTTGTATATTTTTGGATATAAAAAACAGATTCGAACCAAATATTTCGTATTATAAACATGTATATTCGGTTATGATCGGCTAAAATTAAGTCAATCTAAACCGGAACCAATTTTTTTTGGTTCATTCAGATATACCCGATAATATTCAGATCTGGTAAGTACCGTACCGAACCTGATCCGAAATTTATAATTACCCGGACGGTACTACTTTTCCTATATCCGAATTATCCAAAATTCGGAATACCCGATCATGTATCCGAATGTCCATGCTTAAGGGAGATCAAGTGACATGGAAGCGTATGTGGGATACAATTTTTTAATAACTGATACTGGGCCGTGTATGATGAGTTGTTAAAAAGAGTAATAGAAAGGAAAAAAGATTGTGGCCTGATATGGATGTTTGTTTGGAAAGAGTTTTGCGTGGCCCATATTGTAAGTTCTCAAGCATAAAGGAGGAAAGCAGAAGAGAGAATGACGTGGAGGGCTGAGAGATAAGAAAAATGACGTGGCAGCATAAGGTGAAGGGAGATTCTCCTTTATATATATAGATGTTTTTTTTTTCTTTTTTTAGACATTTTGTTTTTTCTTGCAGCTAAATATATCATTTATATATATTTATCTTTGTTTTCTAGTTTAGAAAAAGGTTAAAATTATAATCTAAAAAACATTTTGTATAGATTATAAAATACTTAAAAGATATGGAAATAAAGTAATATTTCAAAATGGTCTAAATAAGTATGTCTTTATTTGCAAGACATAAGACTTGTGGATATGGTCTTCTATATTTGATTATCTTATATTATTATCGTATAAATATATGTATCATATTTTATCACATATTTATATACATTAATATGTATTACAGTCATATAACTTGTCATGAAAAATTCACCAATTTATTTACATAACATTGTATTTTAAACTGATTTTATATAATTAACTAGTACTTTAATTTGAAGTGAATTTACAAAATTCAAACTTCAAATTTCAAAGTTTTTAATTTTTATTATAAAATATATATCTTTTTTCTAAAAATATGAAATGATTAATAAAAGTAAATATGATTTTGTCTTAACGTTTAACTTCTTATCTTCTAATAAAAAAAAAACATTTCTGTAGAAAATTGATAAAAATCTTAATAATGAAATTTAGTTGCTAGAAAACCGGATAAAACTTCTTATAAATGATTTTTTTATAAATAATTCAGTTTATCTGAATAAAGTAATTAATTACAAAATATTATCCATGATTTGAATTTGTTATTTTTCATAAATTTATATCTACAATAGATTTATTTGATGCGCTTTGTTAAAAATGATATGTAATCACTTTTATTAACCTTATAAGTTTTAGTTCCAAATTTTATAATAAACTAGAAATTTTAAATATATTAAAACTGCTTTCGCATTTCTATATTATTTTGTTTCTGATTCAATGCAGGTTAGGTACTTACGCGCTAAGCATCATTGTGTGACATACTATCACTTGTTTCTGTTGTATAAATTTCGACATTTTTAGAAGTCAAAGTAGAACATTTTTGTTTCGGATTTTGACTTTCAAGGAATCATAAATGTCATAAATAATACGAACTCCTTACAATGGATCCTCTTCTCTGTTCAAACAACAATCAATTTCAACATTGCAGGCTGTTGTTTAGCATATCAAGAAACCGAAGTTAGCTACTCTTGCCATGAACAGCAATCTGGTGAATGTCCATATCCTTGAGCATCACAGATCGACCACAGGAGTCACAAGGTGCTGTTCTTGAACCACAAGTACTCTCATGTTCAGACATCCCTCTCATCCTGTCTCTAGTATCAGCTGCTGCGTTACCCGCTTCCACCATATCTCCACAGAACCTGCAAGCGATTAAACGAAGAGGACAATCTCTTGCTTGATGTTGAACCTGCAAGAAAATCACAATCTCATGTTTAAGAACCAAGCACAAAGAAACAAGGTAATGAGAGAACAATGGCAGTTTCAGATACGCACCATCTGTTCTTTCTCAAGCACTACCCCGCAGCCACAACTGAGTGGTTCATGGAAGACTTTCAAATGTTTCTCCATCTCTATTGGCTGCAATGCTTGCCCACATTTTTCACAGTGCAAATGGTTTTTCGCCTCCTCAACTCTGAGAACGATTCCGCATCCAGGATGGTTACAAACAACGTTGTGCCTGCTACAGTACACCTCGTGCAACGCAATACTCCTGCTTGGAATCGAATGCTTACAGTTCCTACACTCTACCGTATCAACATCTAATGAAGATGATACAGCCCGTTCCCCAATCTTAGCTCCACTGCTGCTTTCTTGGACTAATACTGAAACCTGGTACTTGACCGTCCCCTTGAAACCATAGACACCTATACTGTAAGTCCCTGAGCTCAAAGCTCTCTCCTTTGATCCCAAGATCAAGGTCTTTGAACCCACGTCGTGTGAAGACCACTCGTGCTGATTAAGAGAAGGGAATAAAATCGGGTGCTTTGATACATAGAGATCAGTATCCGCTCCATCCTTCTCCACATCTATCTTTACAATAACTTTCACGTTTCCTGCCATTACTTTCTCTACAGTAGAGTCATCAATGGTAAACTTATAGTAATCATATCGTCCTTCCTCAACTGTTCCAGACTCAGATTTACCAAACTGAAGCGGCATTAACACATGCTGACTCGGTTGATCTGAGACTATCTCTGGACTAACTATATCAACCTCAATATCAGTCTCCAGAACCGAAATGCTCGAGGCGGGTTTTAACTCCAGAACCTGTAGCTTGTAAGAGACCTGCCCATAACTCACAGAGAGAACATCGTCCATAGAAAGCGTAGCATGTTGCCGAAGAATAGTCTCGAGGATGGCTTTATGGTTAGGCAAATCTGAGAAGCCAAGGTTGTCAGGTTGAAGCTTGGCGTAACTCCCTTTAGGTAGCCGGACATAACGGATCTGCACCAAAGGAACATCCATTGGATCCTGTGCTGAAAACAAGTTGCTCCAAACGTGTGGAGGAAGACCAACGGTACCATCTTCAGCGGTGAACTCAAGAACACCAGAGTGTGTTGTCTTTTTATTATCCCTGTAGTCTACAGAGAGCTCAAAGTACAAAGGACCTTTGTCGAAAGCTCCTTGATCAGACAACTCCGTGAAACAGGATGGTGGTAGTTTAATCTTGTCACCAATGCCTTGGAAAGGAACAGCTTGGAAGACTCGTTCAAATACTATACCTCCTCCAGCGATTAAACTTTCTTGCATATGTTGATCAGCCTACAGAGAGTTTGCAGTAAAGCAAAGATTGTAACTTTATATCTTAACGAACTTCAAAGCAAGATGGGTCAACTAAAGATTGTCACTTTAGATCTTAATGAACTTCAAAACAAGATGGGTCAATCTCAAATCTACAAAGGAACAATACCCATTTGTGAATTAGATTAGAATGCTAATTTCAAAGAATTATTACAACCAAGTTTCGATTTTTCAGACACGATTGAGTTAGAATTTATTACCGAACATACATAATCCTAGAACTAACGATCAGGGGAGGGGACGGGGAGATAGAGTACCTTAATCTGGGCTTCGATGGCGTCAAGCCTTCTGGCTCTCTGAGAAGCTTCGATGGCTTCGCGTTGCTTAATCGCAGCATCCTTGGCTTTCTTCTCTCGTTCGAGCTTCAGTTTCGCTCTTTCTTTCCTCTCTTTCTGCTCTCTCTCGAGCTTCTCCCTTGCAGATCTAAGCTCGAAGTCCATCTTTGACGATTCGAAATCTGAAAGTAGGTTTGGTGGATACACAAAGATCAGGAAAAATAAGCTTTTTGAGGAGGAAAAAAAAAAAAAAAAAACTTAATTCTCTCTTGTTCTTCAAGAAAAGCTACCTGAGAGAGACGTCATATACACGTCAATAAGTTTTGTGTTTATGGGCCTATCTTGAGTCCTTTTATGGCCTGGTAGAATCTTTAAAACCCAACTAATCAAGTCACAAAATCGATCATGCGCTTATTGTTGGACCAAATAAAAACATAAGGCTTTAATACAAATGTGAAAAAGAAATGATCTGGGCTTTACATAATTGACATCCCAAAAGATGATAATAATGAAAGATGGAAAGTCCCACATCGGGCAAAGCAAGCATGTGTGAGCATATATATATACTAGGATTATGGCCCATGCATTGCCTGGGAAGAGTGTTGTTTGATATACAATTCTATTCTAAATTCAAAAATTAATATTATGAATCAAATTTTTGATTAGAATTGAATTAAATCTGAAAATAAATATAAATAGTTGTGAATGAAAGCAAAATTATTAAATTTTGATATATTTGTATATTAACTAAAATATTATAATTAATTAAAATACTTTTTTTAATAATTGACTTTGATTTTGTTCCTACCGCAACAATTATACCATATTCAAATTCCTCGGTAATAAAATGACCTAGTTTTTCTTATGCCAAAAATAAACCAAAAATTCTAGTAAAAAAGCTTAAAACATAATTTTATATAGTTAGTTGAATATAAGTGTCAAGAGACCCACGTTTGTATTCCAATTCAAATTGAGGTTTGATGTTTTGAATCTATATATAGCCAAATCAGGTTTGTAAATAGTCAATCTTTTTTGTCAAAAAAAAAGAGAAAAGAATAATGTATCGAAATTATACTTAATACTCCCTCTGTTTCATATTAAGTGTCATTTTAGGTTTGAACACACAAATTAAGAAAATATTTTATTTTTTATATTTTCTATATAAAAACATTATTACCCATACACCTAACCATATTTCAACTAATAGAAAATTAAATTAAAAAATAAAGTTAATAAATTTTGCACTGAAATCCGAAAACGACACTTATTTTGTAACGAAAAAATTTCTCTACAACAACACTCTTTGTGAAACGGAAGAAGTATAATAAAGCATATATAGTTATTGTTACCTGGGTTGTTGACAGTGATTTGATTCTCCATTTTCTCGTAAAGAGGAGGAAAATCCACTGGCATCTTCAATGTGAAATTGTGAATCATGCAAAAAATAAAAGAGAGTATCTGGTTAAGAAGAAGATTACATTGAACTTGGATAAAAATAACAGAAATTCCCTTAGATAGTCATTTTTAGTTTGTTTTTGACAAAATAGTTTTTAAGGAAGAAAATGGCCATAATAGTTTTTTTTAGAAACTAATTTTTTATTTTTATGCATTTATACCTTTAGGATTAACTAATTTAGACTTTAGGGTTTAGAGTAAACTGGTGGATTTGGGTTTAGGGTTTCAAATTTCAAAAAAAATAAATAAAAAAATGAAAATTTCAAAAAAGAAAAATGCGATTTGATCATTTTATTTTTCTAAGGCTATTTTTGTGACAAAAACTTAAAAAGACTATTTACGAGAATTGCCCTAAAAATAGTTATAAACATGTGTCTATTTTCTTTTGCTATATTCATCACCCAAAAACAAATTGACGAAGAAGAAGACTAAACTGTAGAGAAAAAAGGAGAGTAAACAGAATAAACAAATTGATTGAAAATTATATACAAAAAAAAAAAAACGTTTGAAACTTGCCATGATTTAGGAGTTGTAAAGGAAATGATTTATTTTTGAACGTGGTAGTAATGATTTGCCTAAATTTAGGGATTAAAGATTTTACAGTTTCAGAAAATTAAAGATTTTTTCTTTTGTTTTTATGATTACAGTGAAACCATTTTCGTTTCAGTCTGAAATTTTTAATTAGTTATATTGAAAATAATTTTTTTTTTTAGAAATGACACATGTCATAATAGGATTAGTTGAATGACTTGTGCTTTATAATATAAGATATTTCCATATTACGAGGATTCATACAATTCAGTGAAAGAAAGGAAATCCGTGTGCACCTCTGTCCAGTTGGTTTTACTCTGCTTAAAATTACAAGCTATGTTTTGGGATCAATTAAGTTTTTATTTTAAAAAAACAACATGCATTTTATTTTAAAATAACAAGTAATTTGTTTTACTAATTTAAAAACGTCACATATTATCATCTCGTCAAAAGATAAGACAATAAGAGAGAGTGAGTGAGCACACATTGTGCAACAGTTACAGGAAGTTGCTCCTTGTCTACTTCTTTAAATACAAGTCGTCTTTCTTCTCATTTCGATAGGTTTTTCACACAGAAAAAATCCAGCAAATCTCTCAACGTAAGTTTAGAGAATGTTTCGTAGAGATTATAGTTCATTAAGGCATTCAGGAGTGAAGCGTAAATCACCTGCCATGGTTGTATCCTTGGACTCGATATTCGTACAGTCTCGTCTCACTATGGAGCGAATATTTAGAGTTAAAGAAATAGATTGTATCTCGACTCCATATCTGTTTTTCTGAAAATGTTTTCATATCGCTTTTCATTTAGTCTTTTGAATCGTCTAATTTCCTTAACATCGCTTTTATTTATATCATTTATATCAATTCGTTTTTTCGGCTTCTACAATCTTAACTCTAAATCACTTTTGTTCAAAAGGTTTAATCGAATTGAAAACGATTTATAAAACGGTTTATTCAAGGATTTGTTAAAAGTTTTTGGAACGGTGTTTGTGATTTGCTTTGTAGCACTTCCGCGAGATGTTTCTTAATTATCTCATAATGGTTTGTGCTTTGCTCTGTAGCACTACCGAGAAATATTTATTGATGTATGATTCTAATAGGTTAAGTATTCAAATCGTTTTCACGAACGCTTTCTAAAGAAAGTTTGTGAAGTATTTTAAAGTTTACACAAAACGGTTTCTGCGAACGCTTTTAACAAAGTTTGCAAAACATTTTTCAGACTTAAATCAATATGATTTGGTGATTTGATATGCTTTTGCGATCTTTTAAAAACACCAAAAAATGATAATCAATTTTAAACTATTATTTTTTTAAAAATAATATGTTATTTGTTGAATGGAATACTTTCCGCTTTCATATTTTCTTAACAGAGAAATGAAGGATCCTAGCAACACCCCCATTGATACTCAAACTCCACTCAACTTTGCTCAAACCGATGCAGCCGTCACAACTGCTGGAACAAGCGCTGCAACAACAACTAAGGTTCTACTAGGAAATGTTTATGATGAAACCACTCACCATAGCCTCTTCGGTGCTTGTCTTTATCAAACCGGTTCAGTTGAAGGAACCACAAGTGCTCCGGTTGCAGTTTCAACTCTTCCGGCTGTTCCTGGTGTAATCTCTCAGGGATTGATGCCAGACAAATTTGATGGCAAAAGCTTCAAAATATGGAAAAAAAAGATGATGTTCTTCCTCACTATGATGATGCTGGAAAAATTCATCCAGGAGGATAAGCCTATTATCTCTCACGGGACTGAGGATGGGGACACTTTCACAAGTGTTGACATATGGGTGCATTTCGACTTCATCTGCAAAATATACATTTTGGATCACTTCATTGACTCATTGTACCGAGTCTACTGTGAGATTCCCACGACGAAAGAGTTATGGCGATCACTCGCGATCATTGAACAAGAAGTACAAAGATGAAGACGCTGGCTGCTAGAAGTTTGAAGTTGAAAAATTCCATAACTTCAAAATGGTGGATTCAAAATCCATCATGGATCATATGGAAGCGTTTCAGATTATCTGCCATGAAATTGCTGCTTAAGGAATGTCTATCTGCATGACATTCATAACTCTTAGCTTCATTCAAAAGCTTCCTCCAAACTATGCAGATTTCAAGAACTACCTGAATCACAAAAAGAAGAAGATGAGTCTCGAGTAGTTCATCATGAGGTTTCAGATGGAATCTAGGAACCGAAATAATGACAAGCTCTATGCTAAGGAGCATAGTGTCAACATGATTGAGTTGAAAGGCAAAAGAAAGGCACACATCCACTCTCCTACTAAGTCATTCAAAACGGCTACACTATTGAAGGCTTATGGACCAAACTTCAAGAAGAAAGATGTTAAAGCAAATGTGGAAAAATTAAGGAAAAATGTCACTACTGTCCCAAAGTGGGGCGCAAAACTTCTGAGTGTAGCAGCAAGATCAGAAATGAGAAAGCTCAAGCGAATCTCATTGAGGATGATCTCGTTGCAGTGGTGACTGAAATCAACATGGTTGAAAGCAACAATCCCAAAGAATGGTGGTATGACGCAGGAAAATCACTTATATTTGCATTGATAGGGCGATGTTCAACACTTATCAGAAAAGCAAGACTCAAGAGAAACTGTCCACGGGGAACATTGCAGTCTACAAGATTGAAGGCCGCATCAATGTGGTTTTGAAGATGACATATGGACTTTAAGTCACTTTGACGAATGTGAAGCATGTGCCTGACAAGAGGAATAACCTAATCTCGGGAACCTAACTCAACAAGAATGAATTCACCATAACTCTTGAGGCGGACAAGCTCGTAATTAAGAAGAATGAGATATACTTGAAAAATGGGTATGTTAATGATGTACTTGTCAAGATGAATGTAATCGCACTCTCTCCGAATGTTTTAGCTCCAAAAGTTTGAATGAATAAGAAAGTTGAGTTTTTAATATATTGGATGAAAGATTAAGTCATGTAAATTAGAAATCTATACAAAGATTTATGAATTCAAATATAATCTCTAAATACAAAACAAGTAAACATAAATGTGAAGTATGTGTACATGCTAAGTTCATAAAAATGCATTCACCAATTTAGGTGACTTAAAATATATACAAACTAGAATTTTTTACGTATTTTTCTTTAATTATTATATATATCTTAATATTTTTATATTTTAGTAAATTTATTTCTTAGAAAAGTCAATAATTGAGAAACAAGCTAATATATTTTGATTGTTTTTTAACAAACATAATATTTAATAATTATCAATAAAAATAAAATTTGACATTTTTATTGAGAAATTCCCTTAGATAGCCCATTTTAGTTTATTTTTCACAAAAATAGTTTTTAAGGAAGAAAATGACCCAAATAGTTTTTTTTTAAAGCTAAAAAATGCATTTATATGCATTTATACCATTAGGGTTAACTAATCTAGACTTATGGTTTAGTGTTAAAGGGTGGGCTTGGGGATGAGGTTTCAAATTTTTTTAAAAAATCTAAATTTCAAAAAGCTATTTTGGTTATTTTTTTTTCGAGGGCTATTTCTGTGACAAAAACTTAAAAAGGCTATTTCGAAGGTTTTTATTTGTGATTTATTTTATTGCTAAATTTTTTTAAAGATATAATTGTAAAATATAACTTTCACCTATATTTTAATAATTATTAGCTTATAAAAAAAACATTTTCATCAAACCACGAGTTAATAACTAAAAAATACACAGAAAATAATATTTATATAGTTTTAAAAATTAAAAATTAAAAATAACTTATATTTGAAAATTTTCTTAGTAGTTTCCAATTTTTTAATATTTTGTTTTTGTATAATTTATATGTATATTAATGATTTATACTATAATATAATATACGTTTTTATAAAAATAATAATTAAAAACAAATTACTTTATTTTGTTTTAATATAATAATTACAGTATTTTGATAAATTTTAGTGGTAAATTCTAAATATGTATTGCTATTTTAATTTATTATATTAAATATTATATTAATTATTTTTGTAAAACTAAAAATTATAGCAAAACCAAAAACTAAAATCTAAAATGTAAAAACCAAAAACTAAAACTTAAAACTACTAAAACAATCATCACCTAAAACAATCATTACCTAATTATTGTTAAAAATATATCCCTTTTAAATTTAGTCAACACATAGATTCCAAATATATCCCTTTTAAATTTAGTAACACATATATCCCTTTTAAATTTAGCCAACACATATATTCTTAATACAGTTACACACCATCTGGACCGCAAGATTTTCCGGGATTTGTTTAGCTAACACGATAACCAGTATGATTTGAGATTATGAGTATATAACCAAATAATACAGTTTGGGCAATACTTGTTAAATAACAAATTTTTATATTTCACGTTGTTGACAATTTCTATAAACTTAATGACTAGATTTTTGATCTGCACTTTATAAGTGGAGAATATTTATATTGTGATTTTTTTTTTTCAAAATATAGTGAAAATCTAATAACAATGCATCATATTTTGTTAAGGATGTTATAATAAATAAATCTGCATGAACATGTCTCATTCAATCCTGAATCCTCATCCCATTAAACCCATAATACATTTATAGCCATTAATTTGAAGATTTAATGGAGTTATCAATTTAGATCTGCCGTAATTTTAAATATTTTTAAATTTTCTTTTTAAAAAAACTTAAATTCAAACAAAAAACAACGGGATAGAAATGTTTTTGTGAAAGAAGGATATATAATCCAGACAAACCGGACGTAGAGATCCAAAATAAAATTTAAATTCGAATACACCGGAAAATAGATTCGCCGGACGAAAACAAAATTCCGCTAAACGGAAAGTAGATACAGTACAAAAAGATTTGATCATAACCGAAGCTAGATCATACAAAATCAACAAAAACAAAAATAAAGGTGGCGACCGCCGGCAAAATGTACACCGGCCACTGAAACGGTTTTCATGGTAAAAAACTTAGTGAGATTTGTTTTGAAAAGTCAGATTTTGTTTTTAAAATGCTTTGAAAAATATTATTGATATTATTTTAATAATATATTTTTGTAAGCGGAAAAATAAAATTTTATTTTAACTAAAATCTCCTTTAATAAATTAGTCTTAATAAAACTATTCACTCAAGATAATTTAAGCTAATCGAATCGATATATATATATATTAACATTTTATTAAAATTGATAACAAAATCCATTTCAGCATCGTGGCTAGCCTAGACACAAAATTGAGAACTAAAAATCAAATCGGAACCAAACCAAAGACAAACCCAAACCAAATCAATGTTAAAAAAAAAAAAAGACCAATGTTTTCATATAACCAAACGATTCCTATATTTTTGGAACTAAAAAAATGGAAATTGGACCCTTAAAAATATAAAAATGATAAATGTATATTGTAAATATAGTGGTTCCTATGATTGAGGAGATCTACAATTTTAAGAGAATAATTTTTAGATAAATAATAAGTGTATACGTAGAATAAACATCTACTGATGGACATGTTAAAAATGGTTAGATAATCATTTTCTGATGGTAAAGACAGTTAATAATGTACAGCATGAATACGTTTGCATGTCACATAATTGTAATAGGAGGTGGACTTAAGATGTTATAATATTCCACTATATTGTACTTTAAAAATGCGAGATTATTTTTGTTTAACAATTTTAATAAAAAATAAAATTTATATACTATTTATTTATTTTGAAAAGTTATAAACATTATTTTTTTAAATGTCCTAAACGTTTGTGTTAATTTTGTAACCTGTTCATAACGTGAAACTGAACATGTTTATATATTTTTAGGTTGTAACCTTTTTATGACTTGAAAATGAAAAAAACATATTTTTATTTTCAATAAAATATTATAAATTTAGTCAGTATTATATTAATTTATATTTTAAATGTTAAAAACTAAAATTTGATAATATATTTTAACTCATTTTGTTTGGTACATTTTTATAATGATCTTCTAATAATTTTTAACATGTTTATTTAACCTATTTGTACTTGATTAATATTAAAATATGTATTTATACATATTTGATAAATATGGTCTTTTCACTACAAACTATTTTTACATTAATTTTATTTTATAAAGTTTTATGTGTGGATTTACTAAAAAGATTTGTGTTATAATAAATAATTCTTCTCATTAAATTTTCTTTCGCATTTTAAAAATGCAAAATTATTTATGCTCAAAATAAGTTGAAGTATTTACAAATACTTTGTATTATAAATATAATAAATTATTTTCAAAATTTGTAACTATTACTACTTTTAAGGGGTGTTATTCAATGATGTATTTTGATAGAATTTAAATCTAAAAACCATCTACTATTATTCAAATGATAATTTTAAATTCTATTTTAAAATCTATTGTTATTCAATGAATAATTTAAATCAAGTTCTTAAAATCTAGTGTTATTTAAATTTTAAAGATTTTAAAATTCTTTGTATTTTCAATTGATTTCAAATAATTCCTTATGGAGTTTCATGAATAAATGAGTGAACTTAAATAAGTCATACTGCAGAGATTTTAGAATTCTTCAACTTAAACTATCTTAAAAATTTAAAATTTGATGGATTATAAAACATTAATAATTGATTTTAAATCACTGATTGAATAACACCCTCTTATTGTTTTACATTTTTATTATACAATAACTAATTTTAGTTCTATTACACTTAATAGGAGTATTTATATTATATTATCACAGTTTAGTGGAAAATATAATCAGGCTTCCGAAAATAGACATAATTTAGAAAAATTCATTAATGTTACATAGAAATATATTTTAAAATATATTTAGGTAAAAAGAAATATATAATATTTCCAGAAGTATTGATAATTATTAATTAAGTTGAGTCGATAACATATTTTGTAAGATTTACATTTTAAATAGTTTTATAAAAAAATTGGGCAAGTTGATATCATCATAATATATTTTGCCACTTTCAAACTAACTATATTCTAATTAATAGAAGAATCAACAAACTAAATGATTGTTTAGGGATTTTAACTGCTCAAAAAATTTTCGAAATTCAAATTTTTAAAATTAATATTGAACTTTTGCTTTAAATTAAAACATTGATGATGTATGTTTCTATACCAAAAATCACATAAATTAATGAGGTTTAATATTATATGTTGAATATTAAGTTATAGTTATGTATACATGGGACATAAATGTATAACTCAGAAGCTAGCTCCTAAACTATATTACGACTATTATATAATTGCATAACTATATATAATAACAAAAAAACGTTATGGTGTATAATAGACCCTTAGAAGTAATATATCTTAAAATTATCTTAACATACATAAACATTTAATAATCTATCATCTAAAATAAACCAAATGTCATATTTATACGTAGGAGATATACGGTTAAGGAAAATATTTTATATTTTCGCTGAAAAGAAAAAGAAAAAGAAATTATGAACTAAATATAGTTGGATTAAATATATTTCATTAGAATTAAATAAATTTGGCTATGATTAAAATAAAAAACATAGATTTAAATAAAACAATGGCATAAATATGTAAATATTTTCAAGACAGAAATGTTCTTCAGAAAATGTCTTATGTTTTAATATTATAGATATATATATATACCTAACCTTTTAATAATCAAGAACACTAAACGTAATAGTTAGCTTCTTATCTTAATGGCCCCCATCATAATGCATCTATATTATTAAAACTGAAGTACCTTTTAGAACTGTTTGGAAACAGGGATATCTATATAAATGAGAATTGTTTGGAAACAAGGATAGCAGAATAAATGATAATTGTTTGGAAACGTGGATAACATATTAAATATTTTCTTTTATTTACACATTTAGTCATTAAATTTCTTTCTTATTTACAAATTATGTCATTTCATTTAAAACCAAAAATCAAATATCTAAATTAATTAATTAAAATCAAATATCTAAATTAATTGTTATTGATAATCTGATAATATCAATTACAATATAAAACAATTTTAAATATAGTATTACCTGATTTAGCTTAGTAAAATATAAAAATTTGAGAATTCAATTGTCGAGAAAATAAAATATTATAAAATTGATAATAATTTATTGAAAGCTAATGCAAAAAAATAAATAAATTTAGTATGTTGTTTTATTTTAAAATAAATTAACAAAAACAATAAGTTAATATATAAATAGTACAATCACATCAAATTGCATCAAGTTATAAGATTTTAATATAACATTATGTACAAATAAAAAAAAAATATTATCAAACATCTATACTATAAAATAATATATTTTACTATGTATGTAAATTACAAAACATAAAAAAATACATAATTTTTTTATAAAACCAACGGTTTATGAATTTACGGTAAACATAAGTTAAATCAAACACTCGCGCGGGGGCGCGGGTCAAGTTCTAGTTAGGTTTATAAGTATATATCATTATAAAATTTAGTGGTATATAATAGATTAAGTCCAAATAAATGAATAGTTCCAACAACCTTTTATAGTAAATTTTATAATAATTTTTTTAATAGTATATATTTATATTATATTTTGATCTGCTGTTATACGCACATCTATCTTATCAAAATATAGTCTAGTTTTGAAACAAACATTTATTAATATTTTATCCATTAAATTTGATTCAGTTTGTTATTCGTTACGATTCAATACGAAAAATCTAGATATCCGTACATCTTTGTTATGATTCAAAGTTCTTGTCACCACTCTGTTGATAAGATAGGTAGCGTGACGTATAGCCTCTTCCAAAGGTAATTAGGTATGTTCATATGGTTTAGAATGCTTCTTGTCATCTCCAGAAGAGTTTTGTTGCGTCGCTTAACCACCCCGTTCTGCTGCGGTGTGTACAGGGCAGTTAGGTGTCTTTGAATCCCTGTATTTTCACAGAACTTTTGAAATTCTATAGACTCATATCTGTCCTTAGTGTCTTGATTCTTGTCTTTCTTCTTGCTCAACCAATTTTTTAAAAGTTTTTAAACTTCTCAAATGCATCACTTTTGTCTTTGAGCAGGATAGTCCACATATAACGTGAATAGTCGTCCACGAGCACAAATATGTATCGATTCTTTGCAGCACTACCCGGTGTGATTGGACCACAAAGATCTCCATGAATGAGTTCCAGCGGTTTATCAGCTCGATATGTTGTTGCTTGGGAAATACTTGTCTCGGTGTTTACCAAGTAAACATGATTCGCATGTTCTCTTTTCTACTTCGATTTGTAGTATGCCAAGAACCAGTTCCTTTCGTATCATGAGTTTTATTGAGTCAACACCAATGTGCCTCAATCTAGCATTCCATCTTGCTGATTCGCTTTGCACCTCCACTTGTAAGCACTTAGTATCGCCTAGTTCCATAAGGACTTTGTAAAGACGGTTCCTTGACCTGTTAGCTTTTACGATCAAATTACCATCTTTATCATGTAGTGTAAGGCAATCTCCTCTCATCCTTACATCGCATCCAGTTTCCGTAACTTGACCAAGACTAATTATGTTGCTTCTTAGATTTGGTATGAAGTATACGTCGGACAGGAGCTTCTTCTCCCCTGTTTGACTGATAAACAAGATAGAGCCTTTGCCTCTAATGTCGATTCTTGAGTCATCACTACACTTTACTTTCCCGGTAATAGTCTCATCGATGGTTTTGAAGTAGCTTTTATTTCCTGTCACATGGTTGCTAGCACCATTGTCTAAATACCAAATTCTGTCTCCATCCATACTTGACTCGAATTCCTTAGGCTTTACGTTTCTTTCATTAAGATAAACCACTTCATGCATCATCAAACCATCAGCCTCTTGCGTGTCTTCTTCTTTCGTCTCATGAGTCTCTTGTAATTTTAGTAATCTGTCCGGGCATGTTGCAGCAAAGTGACCAACCTTATCACATCGAAAACATGTTACTCTTGACGAGTCTCTGTTATCCAAATAAAACCTGCCACGACTTCTCCCCCTGTAGTAATTTCGTCCTCCTCGTCCCCTTCCTCGGTACTCATTGTAATAATTCACGGTTTGTTTGAGTCTCCATATTAGCATACATCAATTTGCTTTGCTGATTGTCTTGATTTTCTTCTTCTTCCTCACATATACGTTCTTCATAAGTTTTTAAACGCCCTATGATATCTTCAAATCTAGTTGTTTTGAGATCAAGAATCTGCTCGAGTGATGCAACTATATGTATGTACTTCTTCTTTGGTAGACTTTTCAAAAACTTTTTAACAAGCTTGGTTTCTTCCATATTCTCTTCTAATACTGCTGATTTTGATGATATTTCAGACAGTTTTCCGACAAAGTCATCAATACTATCATTATCCTTCATCTTAAGGCGATCAAATTCAGCCATAAAAGTTTGTAACCTTGCTTCTTTTACTATGTCTGCACCAAGATGACGAGCTTTAATTGCATCCCAGACTTTCTTTGCAGTATTTAACTCGCCAACTTTCAAGATAAGGGCTTCCGGGATTGATTGAAACAGGAGCACCGTTGCTATATCGTTCTTCTCGCTTTTGCTTGTCTCTACCTCCACAACCTCCCATATTTTATGAACTTTGAACAGAATTTTCATTTGTATTGTCCATACCGTATAGTTGGTTGTGTTTAACATCAGACAGTTAATCGAGGATGGTCTTCCTTCTTTGGTTTTGGTCGTTAAGGTTTGTTATGTCTCCCATGATTGATTTCTTTCTCTTTTGTTATTGTAGCTCTGATACCAAATGTACACTCTTAAAAATTGTATATGTAACTCAATAAAGAACTCTCTTTATTAGCTTAAGAAACTATCTCAAAATTCAAGCTTTCTCAAACATAATCTCTAAGACTCATAAGTTATGCAACACTCTTGTATATTCTCTTATATAGAGATATAACTTTCTAAACCTATTAGTAAAACCTTTATTCTAAACATATCTCCTATTGAATAGGATAAACATAACTTGTACTTATGTTTTGTCTCCAACAATATAAAACAACTCGAAAAGAAACATATAAGAGCATAATTATATTGTAGATGATTTTAAAATAAAAAAAATATTCACCGCCAAAAAATAACATAACTTCATTCAAACTATTTCAATAATTGTATTAGAAAATTTAGCCAACCATAACCATAAGAGACTGAGGATGAATATCTTTACAATAAACAAGTTCGAAAGAAATGTATGATAAAGATCAAGAAGATCAACTAGAAGAAAAAACTATTTACACCTAATATAAAACAAAACATTTTCTAAAACAAAATGTTAAACGGAATATAATGAAAGCTCTTTTCGTTAAATAACGTGAACGATACTCAACTAACAAAAAAAGGCCTAGGGAAGATTAATTTGAGTTCGAAGTCAATATATAAACCATGGTTTCTTCAAGTCTTCTTGACACTTAATCATACTTACCTATCACCTTGCTTCATTGGTTGTATTTTTGAGTTGACTTTCAGGTTTCCAACGAAGACAATGGAAATGAAGCTAGAGATTCTTGGGAGAGAAGTGATCAAACCATCTTCACCCTCACAACAAGATCTCCTTCAACTCTCCTTGGCTGATGTCTCTGGTCCAGCAACTTACGTTTCAACAATCTTCTTCTACAAATCCGTCTCCGGAGATTCCTGGGAGATCATCTCTGGGAGGCTTAAAACCTCTCTGTCGGACACTCTCTCACGTTTCTACCCTTTGGCTGGAAGAATGGAAGGTCACAAAATCATCTGCAACGACGAAGGAGCCGTCTTCACCGAAGCATGCACTGATCTTCTCCTCTCCGATTTCCTCAAAAACAACCTTAATAACACCAACTCTCTTCGAGAGTTCCTCCCCACAATTGCACCAGGTGAATCTGCCGGGACATGGCCATTGCTAAGTGTTAAGGTCAATTTTTTCGGATCCGGATCAGGATTTGCGGTCACCGTTTCCATATCTCACAAAATCTGTGATGCGGCCTCGTACTTGACTTTTGTCAATGGCTGGGCCGCCGCCGCTACAGTGAAAGATGAGTCTAATGACGTGTTGATGAGTATTCCTACATTTGCTACAACTACCATTTACCCTCCTCCTCATATCTCTTTCCAAACTCCTTCATTGGATGGTAATGGGCTTTACGAGACTGGAAACAAGTGTGTAACCAATAGATTCTTGTTCAAATCCTCTAAGATCGCTGAGCTCAAACACAGAGCCAGTAGCGAGACAGTCCCGGTCCCTACACGTGTCGAAGCCATCATGTCACTTATATGGAGCTGTGCCACAAACTCATCACGATCCAACTCCGTTGTTCAAAAATCTACGCTGATGATACAAGCCTTGGACTTGCGGCTTAGGATTCCCCCTCCTGTTTTGTCTAAGGACGCTGTCGGAAACTTACAAGCGCCATTCTTTCTCAAGAAAGACTCCGAGAGCAAGATGGAGATTGCAGAGATAGTAGCGGAGTTTAGAAAGGCCAAAGAAGAGATCAACGAGACGATCAAAGAGAATCTCGCAGCTACCATCACGACTGCAACCACACTTGGTCCCAACTTGTTGAGTCTTCTGGGGAAATTAATATCAGAGTTAAAACCAGGCATAGACGTATACGCAATGACTAGCTGGTGCAGAAAGCCTTTCTACGAGGTTGACTTCGGATTTGGTAGTCCGGTCTGGATTGGATTCACCAGACATATCACGGAAAAGACAGTTTTTGTGGTGCTGATGGATTCAAAAGATGGTGAAGATGTAGAAGCATGGATAAGCTTACCCGAGCAACACATGTCCGTGTTCGTCCGTGACCCAGATGTGCTTGCTTATGCAGTCATTAATCCTCCAGTTCTTATCTAAGCCGATGACCACCATATCTTAATGGTTTTTCACAGATAATGATAATCCATTTCCGAAATTGCATTCCATGGTTTTTACTCTAAATAATTTCTTTTTATTAAAACTGAACTGTGCTTGATCTAATCATTTCTTCTTCTTTTTTTTTTGTTTGGCTTTTTCTTGTACGCTGTGATTTGAAAAATAATAATAATTCAGTTTATAGTATCTTGTAAGTCTCGTTAGTTCATTTAATATTTGCATTGCCAAACTTTTGTTTTCCCGAAGAGATCTAGTGTTTTGTTTTGTTGATCTAGCCTAGGATGAGTTTAGAACCTCCGTTTCAATTAATAATGTCATTTTGACATTTCCACATAATTTTTTTAAAATAACTAGTATATGAATAGTAGTATTAGAATAAATAAAATTTTATTTAGAATTAATGAATTTTGTAATTAATATCAAGAATAAAGTAAATATAAATTGTGATGGAATTTTAAATTGACATTTTTGTATAATAAAAAATGCCAAAATGACATTTTCTATAAAATAGAGAGAGAATATAAAATAAATAATATGTACTGAAGTTAAATTTCCTTTGATAATAAATTATGGTTATTGCTTAATTATATTTCTCTGTGTATAAATAAATATGTGTATTGTTTCAAATTCAGTAAGTGAAGAAGTATTCAATCTTATATATTATAGTTTTTCATTCTTAAAATCTAAAATATTAATTCTTTTTTTTTTATATAGAAAATATTAAACAATATCAATTGATGATTTTCTCCCATGTTCTTGCTGCTCAAATCATCAATTTCGATGATTGGCAACAACAGTTGGTTCATATTAAAATGACCAACACGATCAAACTCTTGTTCTTCATAAACACTTTTTGAATGTGCATATAAAATTTCTCGGTAGAGGTTATCTACTTTGATGAATCATCTCAGCCTCCATAGAAAACAATCATAAATTATGGTAAGGAAGAAACAAATTCATCATATATTATGTGGTTGCGTCACGATTCTCTTCAATTCTCTATTGGGATCTGTCGAGCTTTCACTTCAATCTCTCATCGCCTCCACTGTCACATCTAATGATTCATTGACACCTTTGTCCACCACATATGTCAAACAATCTGAAGATTACATCAAATAATTCAAAAACAATCAATCAGACAAACATCTACTGTTCATTTTATGTAAACATTGTAAGCCAGCTGCATATTTGAAATCTCCCATCACACGAAATGATCCCATCACACGAAATGAGAAGCACTGATTATGGACAAGTATGTTTCCTAATTTTGCGATCGACGCTGCTGTTATTGGAGTAGTCCATGCCTTCTTTTCATTATGTTCCCTCCAAATCGAATGAATAGTTACTTGAATACATAAAGTGCTATAAATGTAGTGAATTGTCACTCTAGGATTTCTGTCCATGATTACTAGCATATATACTTGCTGGTGATATTACCAAATGTTTTCACTGAGATGCTCTGCTTAGCTCTAAGTTTTTGATTAAGAACAAGTTTACTTGAATCTTTTTTTACTCAGTCCTCATATGGACTGCCTCTTTCTTCTTTATGACTAATCTTTTATCAATTTGGAAAAGCTGATTGAAGGGCCGCTGATGAGACAAACGATTGGATTCATGGACACTAAATAGAGCACAAAAACTTTCGAGATCAATACCATTGTCTGAAGAATCATGGGAAAGACCAAAAGAGGGTTTAAGTAATATATGTTAAATGCAATCATAATGCTAGTTGGAATAGCAAGTTATTTTGAATAGTGTTACAATTGTATATTAATCTTTTATAGTGTGACTTTCTTTTAGTATCTTCTATGATAAATGCTTGTTAACTTATTTTATGTATTTAGCAGAAGCATACACTTTAACCATTACATGATCACATATACAAATCATTAGTGTAGTTTATTCCAGAAATTTTAAATAAAATGTAACTAATTTATTAACGAGAAGAATTATCCACGTCGGTGTCTTGTAAGATTTGAACATCAAATCCACCTGGAAACATAAGTATAAATTTTTGAAGTACTGTAGTGCCTGCCTTCATTGACCACCTTCAAAAACAAAAACTTTGATTACATGCAGTACAAACTAGATTGAATCATCATGAGTCACTATGTTATAAAATCGAACCTATAACTACACAAATAATGGATAAAAGTGGCCATTAGAAGCTTTGCAAAGTCAGCTCCTAAACGTATTCTAGAACCAACACCATATGGAATATAACTTTTTGAGAGGATTACATTTTTCCTAAAAATTCAGCTTAAAATTCTATGAATATATATTGATTAGTGGAACGGGGAGTAAATATGTAAAGAATGACCAAGGAATTGAAATCATGGATTAAATACTAAAGGATCTTCATACTTATCTGGATTGAAATGTCCATTAGGATAGCCCATGAGGATCTAACCAACTAGAATTATATAATCACCAACTTGAAACTCATGATCAATTATTCTAAGCACCGTTGGTGATGTGCTTGTTATCCTTAGGGACTCGTTTATTACCTCACCTGACACAAAACATGTCAAAGTTTATGAACTTTTAATTCAAAACTAATTAACAATATGAGTATATATGACTTTGGTGCATACTCTCACCATGGGTGAAATTCATTGATTTATAGTCCTCTCAAGTTAGGCCGATCTCTTTTTCTTTATCAATTTTATCCCATACAATTTTGACTTGCTTAATCTTAACTCTTGATGACTTTAGGGGTGTTGCTTCATTAGCAATCATAAAGAAAGTAAAAATGTAATATATGGCACTCTCGTCATTTTGATTTTCCTCTCCTCCTTCCAATTCTCCAAATAAAATCTTGAAGAACTCCCTAACTCTGCTTTGGATGCTATTTTCATTAACACGGCTTCCCTAGTATATTTATCATTTGCTTTTTTTTGCCTGTCGAAGAAACAATATCACATTTGGTTTTCTTTCTTCAAATCCTATGCATATACAATGATATTTTATGGTTAGATGATTCAACAGACGTACATAACCTTCATCATTCGATAGATACCATTACTTAGGAATTTCCACGAGAATCAAAACCACTCATTTGGAAAATGGCTCCAACAAAATAATGATGTACCTTGAATATGAATGTTGCATCTAGGTGATGGATGATGCGTCATGTAAATCATACCAATTGGGTTGCATCAAGTGTTGCATCAAGTTATTATGAATGTTACATCTGATCGTAGACTTAGGTCCATGAGTCCATATAGTCTAGGT
>MU106534.1:66620-110620 GCA_012274485.2 Sinapis alba
TCAGCTGTCTACGATTCGACTGTGCATGATTCAACTGTCCACGATTTGACTATCTATAATATAGCTATCCACGATTCAGCTATCACGATTTAAGTGTCCACGATTTAGATCTCCATGATTCAATTGTCCATGATTTATTTGTTTTATGATTCAATTGTCCATGATCAAGATGGAATGCAAGAAGAAATACAATCATTAAAAAGGAGTACAAGGATGATGAAACCATCGTAGTGGGTACACATCAAAGTATACTTCAACAACAATGCAGTTGCTCACACTATATAAGCTATATGCACATTCGTACATTACCCTCAAGAATACATTGCTTTTATTGGTGAACTGGATCAGGAGTATATTCAAATGTCATATGAAGAAGCAATGAAACATGAAGAGTGGAAAGAATCTATTGGGAATGAAATCAATGCTATGATAGCCAATGATACTTAGTATGAGGTTGAACTTCCAAAAGACAAGAAGGCAGTAATAAATAGGTGGATCTTCACCATTAACTACCTAGCTAATGGAAAAGTATAAAGGCGCAAGACAATGCTAGTAGCAAGGAATTTTACTCAGGCATATGGAGAAGACTATCATGATACATTTTCTCCAATTGGCAAACTCTACACCATAAGGATTGTGTTATCATTAGCAGTCAATTTGGAATGTGATTTATGGTAAATGAAGGTCAGGAATGCATTTCTACAAAGAGAATTGGAAAATGAGGTTTACATGAGACCACCTTCAGGTCTGGAACATCTTGTCAAACCAGGAAATGTGTTTAGATTGAAGAAAGTAACCTATGGGTTCAAACAATCACCAAGAGCCTTGTATCATAAGTTAAGTACAACTCTCAATGGAAGAGGGTTCATCAAGTCTGAAGATGATCACACTCTTGTCACCTTCATCATTCAACAAGGCATTGTGGTTATCCTCATATATGTGGAAGACATCATCATCACAATAAAGGGTTATTCTTATCCCAAAGAAAGTAAACACTTGATTTGTTGAGTGAGATATATGATCTTGGAGGAAAAACAACAAAAACTCCACTAGAAGATGGCTATAAGGTATTGCGTGAGGAGGAATTTGAGGACAATCCCTATGGAGATGTCAAACACTACATAATAATTGTTAGGAAACTCATCTACATTATCATCACTAGGCTAAATGTGTGCTTTGCAGTCAACCAAGTCAGTCAACACATGCACACTCCCAAAATACACCAATGGAATATGGATGGATTGCAACAAGAGTACATAGATTATGGGATATTGTGATGTTGATTGGGCTGGTGATAGAGTGGACAGAAGGTCCACAACCGGTTACTGCACCTTCATTAGAGGGAATATGGTCACTTGGAAAAGTAAGAAGTAGAAGGTGGTGTCTTGTTCAAGTGCTGAGGCGGAGTACCAATATATGAGGAAGCTTACTAGCTAACTCATATGAATCAAGGGACTGCTGAGGGACTTGGGAAAAGAGACAACCTCTGCTATCATCTAACAATGTGTTCCATGAAAGAACCAAACACATTGAGGTGGGTTGCCATAAAGTCAGACAAGCAGTGGAGCAGCAAATCATTCTTCTTTTTTACGTAAGAAGTGAAGATCAATTAGATGATATCTTTACCAAGGCAACAAGCATTAAAGTGTGTGAGTTCATTCACCCACAGCTTTGACTCAAAAAGTTCTCATCACACTGATCCTCTTGACTATGGAGTATTCTATTCTTTTTCTCTAGTTTGGTTATTATCTCAAGTGGGTTTTCAATCTACGGTTTTAATGAGGAAATATTTCATGGTTTTCAAGCTTGACCAGTTTCTATTTTCAAGTTTGAAGAGGAGTGTTGACATGTAGTGATAAATAACAAGAAAAGAGAGTTCAAAATAGTTTAAAAGAGATTATGAGAAAAAGATATTGTTAAAGTAAATATTAACTCGGTAAACAACAACTCTTAACTCTGATAGTTACTTATATTTTAATTTCGTTACTGAGCAAAATTTGTTTAATTACCCTAAAAAGATAAACCTACTAATATCTCTCTTGTACTCACCATCCATTGAATAGATTAGAAAAATTATTTTTTCTCATTTTCTAATTCTTTCTATTAAAATTTATCATCTCTTTCTTATATTCTTGCAACTTTTTCATATTTTTCATTTAAACTCTTCTAATTTTATCAAATTTTACATTGTGGACTATGACAAAAAATTGTCTACACACACCCGTATCTATAAATGATTGAGATTGAGCTGAGAGCATAGAAATCGAGTCTGATTATTAATCATAATTTGAACGGTGACAAACGATACAACATCCACTCAATCATTTGTATTTCCTCCACGTGCTTAATAAACACGTGGAGAACAGAAAAAGGCCGGCAAAAAGACAATAAATATCGGAAAATCATAATCCGTGACACCCCAATTATTGCAAAGGTTTTAACAAATGACGAAAGAAGACAAGGAAGATGCCAAATAACAGAGGGCAATGAAGTCATTATAATCCCTCAGTGGACGGTGGAAACAAGAGCACCAATCGTTTCACAACTACTCGGAAAATTGCAATAACACTCTTGTTGCTATATAAAGAGCACAAGAGCTTTGTTTATGAGAGACAAGTAAGCTTCAGCTACTACTACTTATTGCTTATCAATTCCTAAAAAGCTTTAAAATGGCTGCAAATTACAACGAGAAGCTTCTTCTCAACTATGTTCCCGTATATGTTATGCTTCCGGTAACTCATCACCGATTACTATTTGGGTTTACATCATTTAGTTAATGTTTCTGTAGTTCAGTTCAAGTGCGGCCATATACAAGTTTAAAAAAAATTACATGAATTTTAATCTATGATTAGTCCAGGTTCAACTACTACCACTTGTCACACTATCAGTCTATAACACCATTTTTTCACAAATAAAATACTCCTGTCTGCTCCATCTTTTAGTTTATAAATGATTTAAGTTTTTTTAGATCTTTCTTATTATTATAAAATTAAAATAAAAGTTGAATGCAGTTGGGAGTGGTGAATGTGGAAAACGTATTCGTGGACCCCGAAACGCTTGAAACGCAGCTCAAGCGTCTCAAAGAAGAAGGTGGAATCGACGGCGTTATGGTCGACGTTTGGTGGGGAATCATTGAATCCAAAGGCTCTAAACAATATGACTGGACCGCTTACAAAACGCTATTCCAGCTAATCGCACGTTTAGGACTCAAAATCCAAGCAATCATGTCATTTCACCAATGCGGTGGAAACGTTGGCGACGTCGTAAATATCCCAATCCCGAAATGGGTTCGAGAGGTTGGTGAGAGCGATCCAGACATCTACTACACTAACCGTAGAGGAACAAGAGATATTGAGTATCTCTCACTCGGTGTCGACAATCTTCCTCTCTTTGCTGGAAGAACTTCTGTTCAGGTAAGTAGAATAATTAATAGCGTTTGCGTTCTGGAGAAAACGCAGATCAGCGTTTTATTAAATAGATTTACATTTTCAGATGTATAGTGACTACATGAGTAGCTTCAAGGAAAACATGTTGGAGTTACTAGAATCTGGAGCCATTGTTGACATTGAGGTCGGTCTTGGTCCTGCCGGTGAGCTTCGTTACCCTTCTTACCCACAAAGCCAAGGATGGGTGTTTCCCGGCATTGGAGAATTTCAGGTTAATTTCATACTCCCTTCGCTTTTTAATATAAGTCGCTTTAGAAAAAAAAATTGTTCTAAATTAAGTAACGTTTTCAGTTTTTAATGTAAAATTTATTAACAATTAATATTATATGGCCAATGATAATATACCCTTTATTTTATTATTGGTTCAATTGTGGTTAGGTAAAATAATTAATCATGTTTTTATCTAAAAAATATAAGAAATTAATTATATTCTTAATTTAAGTGCATAAATCTAAAACGACTTATATTAACAAAAGGAAAAGGAGGGTATAAATTTCTTTATACACCATAAATGTTGGTTACTAATATCATTTTTAACTTTATTAATACCATTTTACCACTGAAACGGTGCATTTTGATGGTTCCAGTGTTATGATAAGTACTTGAAGAAGGAGTTCAAGGAAGCAGCGGCAAAAGCAGGTCATCCGGAGTGGGATCTGCCGGACGACGCCGGAGAATACAACGACAAGCCGGAGGAAACTGGGTTTTTCAGAACAAATGGGACCTATGTCTCGGAGGAGGGGAAGTTTTTCTTGACATGGTACTCGAACAAACTTATCTTTCATGGAGATCAGATCATAGGAGAAGCCAACAAGATCTTCGCTGGACTTAAAGTTAACTTGGCTGCCAAGGTATTATTAATACTATAAACAAATAACATACACATGGATCAACTCATATTTGATAAATGATAATTAAAGCAAAACAAATTCAAATTGCATGAAACATACCTGACAAAAAGCAACATAAGTATTAACAGAAACCAGCTTAATCACTATTGGTTCCATTTTGGCTTTAATTTTAGTAATAAAAAAAATAAAATCAAAACACTCATCAACATTTTTCAAGTTACCTTGTCTTGCAAGGTAGCTAGTTTATGAATCTAAATTGTTTACGTGAACGAGATAGGTTTCTGGAATTCACTGGTTGTACAATCACCACAGCCACGCTGCGGAGCTTACTGCCGGATATTATAACCTTTACGAGAGAGATGGTTATCGCCCGATCGCTCGGATGCTCTCAAAACACTACGGCACTCTCAACTTCACTTGCCTTGAGATGAAAGATACCGACAATACTGCTGAAGCCCTAAGTGCTCCACAAGAACTTGTTCAGATGGTACACACCAAGGGAATAGATTTGTGTGTTCACATTCAAAACCGTATGTATCTTGATTTATTTTGGTAAATCATTTATTTAGGTATTGAGCAAAGCATGGAAAGAAGGCATAGAAGTTGCTGGTGAGAATGCATTAGAGACCTATGGAACCAAAGGTTACAATCAGATTCTACTTAATGCGAGGCCTAACGGGGTTAACCATAACGGTAAGCCGAAGCTGAGAATGTACGGCTTTACTTACCTACGATTGTCCGATACGGTCTTCCAAGAAAACAACTTTGAACTGTTCAAGAAGTTTGTGAGGAAAATGCACGCTGACCAAGTAAGTATACTTCAAAGTCATACACATGAAACTGTTCGTTTTCTTTATCTTTATGTTATAAAACTTAATGTCTTTGAAATGGACATTATAATCAAGGATTACTGTGGAGATGCGGAGAAGTACGGGCATGAGATTGTGCCGTTGAAGACACCGAACTCGCACCTGACGTTGGAGGATATCGCAGACGCGGCTCAGCCAAGTGGAGCATTCAAGTGGGACTCTGAAACCGACATGAAGGTTGATGGTTGATCCTCTAATCGTAAACAAATTAAGGGAAGGAAATGGTAATAAAAGGTTTTTGCAACTTCTGCTTCAAAAATGTTTTATGGTGGCTACAAACTTTTTATATTTGTCGTACGTTTTCGGTTACGAGAATAAATAAACCGTTTTGGTTTGTATTGCGTGAAGTGAAAGGTGTTTGATCTGATTGAATAAGGTTTGTGTAATTATGCTTGAATAAAGTTTTATGAAATCTTGTGTAATTATGCTTGAATAAAGTTTTATGAAATCTTGTGTAATTATGCTTGAATAAAGTTTTATGTAATCTTGTGTAATTATTCTGGAATAAAGTGTTTAATAAAAATAAACTAATAAGCTTTTGTTTGCTTTTGCAAAGGCTTACTGATCGTTTTGTTTTGTCACATAACAAATTTCATGTATAGAACAACTATGTTACCAAAAAAAAACTGTTGCTTACCGCGAGGTTCATGGTACCGCTGGCTTTTTATCTGTTAAATTTGATTCGATTTTTATTTGTTTCGATTAGATCCAAAAAGTTTGATATCCATAAAGTTTTGAAGCAAAAAAAAAATACTAAAAATCAATATCCGTTAAAGAAAACAAGTCACAAATACTAAAAGTATTATAACGAATATCATCTTCGTTCTGACATATGTATAAATACATGTATATCTAAAAAATGTAGTTTTAAATATGTAAGTTTATATAATCATTATTCTAACTTATAATTTGTATCATTTTTTCTAAATTATTGGTATCAAGAAACATAGATGAGATATCTGTAAGTATTTATAAATATTCGCAAATATATATATTTTTAGATATCTAATTCTTTGGATATCAGTATTTTTTCTAAGCAAAATAATATATAATATGCAAATCACAAATATTGAATAAACTAGGTGTTTTCCTATACCATGTGCAAAAATAAAATTTTAAAGTAACTTTTAATAGATTTAGTAATTTAGAAAATTAATTAACTTTATCTTTATATTGAGTAATATATTTAACTATAATTTTAAATATTTTAAATATATACAAAATGTTTTTATTACTATCATCTTTGTTTTGCGTTTCAAAAATTAAATAAAAATAAAAACAAATATTATACAATGTTTATTGTCAATTAGTTTTTCTCATGCTTCATCTACAGCTCAAATCTATGATTTTACTCTATGTGAATGCAATTGATGAATATAATAAGTCAAACTTTTTTCTGTGAGCAACTTAAACAGACTTATATAGACTCTGTAAACCAAACTGGTAGTTGTGCATCCATATGGACAACAAACGACGATTACTTCCTTGCATTACGTGTGAGATTGTCTGCCCTTGAAGTCTGAGTCTGTGGTATATAAATGAGCTCTGAGCTGGTAAAACTTCTCTTCAAGATCTTTATATCTTCTAAATAACTTGCAAAGACTGGTCATTCTTCTAGTTCTAAAACCATCTTCACTAATTGAGAGCAATATGTTGTAAATGTAACTATAAATTATCTTATATTCCTCATACATTCCATTGTCCAAATGAGAGCCTCTATCTTTGAGTGTAGTGGCGACTGGCTCGCTCTTGTATTCTTGTCACTTCCATTGCCCAAATGCGAGTCTCTAACTCCGAGTGTAGTGGTGGCTGGATCGCTCTTGTATTCCTCACACCCATCAAATCATCAAAACCTTCCAGTGTGCTATACCACCCTTGTCCCGAAAAATCTTCCTGATTTTTTCATGATCCATCTGTAAAACACCATCTACTTGGGATAGACAGTACTATTGATTCTACTGGTAACCGAGATTGATCGATTCCCTGAGTAAGTGAATTACATACCTCAACCCAAAGTAATGACTCTGTTTATGTTAATTTGAGAGTATCTCTAGGATCAATATCCAAGTTACTAAATACTTTGTTGTTTCTTCCTTTTCATATATACCATAAGATCCATGCAAATTGATGATCTTCCAACTCCGGAGAAAACCCTCCAAAATAAATAATCCATGTTTTCAAAGAATGATTGAGTGGAAAAGATATAAAGATTTGATGGAAATTGTGAAAGTGCCCCAAACTTGAACCGCTGGTATACATTAAAAAATACATGATTTATGGATTCCTCAAGTGCTCCACATCTTGTACAAATTGTATCCTCTTGTATTCCTCTTGTTTTTAATTTTTTTCTTAACTGATATACATCTTGATACCAGTTGCCGTAAGAAATGTTTTATCTTAGGTGGACAGCGTACTTACCAGCAGAAAGCCTTCAAAGGGGAGACCGAAGGACCGTACTCTGGTAGCGTTCTCTCTCTATTCGGTACACTCGTTCTACTTGATATCTAGATTTAACCATGTATCTTCCATTGTTAGTAAAGTGTCATCCATCACTATTTGCTGTCTAATTTAACTTAATGTAATGCTTTCAATTATTTTCACCATCTTGAGGATCCCCCAGAGTCCGAATTACATGTAACTTACATGTTCTCGATGTTACATTGATAAGAGAATCCATTATAAGCTTTGAGTAAAGATTGTGTTGATTTTTATTTGCTGGTCTTGGACGAGTGGTTGGGAGCCAAGAATCATTTTGTATTGAGATAGATGATCCGGATCCCATCCTTTTGATTAATCCTTTGTTTACCAAAGATCTAGCAGAGACAATACTACGTCAGCCGTAAGACGATGAGTATGATCTAATTGGTTCCAGAGGTGATGCATTTCTGAAATATCGTCCTTTGAACACACGTGAGAATAATGTGTTCAGTTTCTCTATTAATCGCCAAAGTTGCTTCCCAAGCATAGCTGTATTAAAATCTGTGAGGTTTTTAAACCCTAAGTCTCCTTCATCCTTAGGAATACATAGTTTATCCATGATTTCCAGTGCATACCTCTAGTATTTTCCCTTAGACTCCACCAAAATTGTGTCATTGCACTCGTTAGCTTCATCATTATCGTTTTTGGTATGTGAAAATAGGACATTACATGATTTGACAGAGCCGTTACCACATATTTTATAATTATTTCTTCCCCCCCTCCCCTTAGTAAAAAATTGAAAGTCAATCCATTTACTCGTTTATTTAAACGATCTTGAATAAAAACAAATACTCGTATTTTTATCCTCCCAAATTCTCAAGTATTCCCAAATATAATCCCATTCAACATAAATTCTGTATCCCTAAAATACTTTGTAGTTCCTGTCTAATAGGTTCTTCAATATTGTGACCAAATTGGATCGAAGATTTTCTAAGTTTATATGCTGACCTGATGTCACTTTGTATTCTTTTAGAATTCTGAGAATTGTTTGAAATTCCTCTTTTTGTGCTTTGCAATAAAAAAGTCTGTCATCTGTAAAGAGCAAATGAGAAATTGGAGAACAAGCTCTTGCAACCATTATCCCCGTCATTTGCTTTTCTCTCTCAACTTTTTTGATATTCACTACTAATGCTTCTTTGCACATTATGAATAAATAATAAAAGAAAAGAGATCCCCCTGCTGTAGTCCCACTGTGGAATTATATGTTTTTGGTTAAACTTTCAATAAGACTATGTATTGTACTGAAGAAATACATTCCATCATAAATAAAAAAATAAATATACAATATTCATAAGAATAAAAGTTAGGAAAATCAGATTTTGATATTGACTTTTACTTTTTATCAAACCAAAATTAACTAAATAAAAAAAAGTAAATTTGATGCATTTCTTTTTTTTAATTACTAAACTCAACTAACGTAAATTAACAAGAAAGTGATGAAAATCTATAGCTAAAAAATTATATAATACAAATGAAGACTTCAAAATTAATTTTAAAAAAAAAACAGAAAAAAGAACAATAAAATATATATTCTCATAATATAGACAAGATATCAAAATTTCTTTTATCTAAATAAATGTGAAAAAGAAAAATATTATGTCATGAATTCCAAGACACTTCAAGCAAAAATTCAATATTGATATAAAAATTAAAAACAGAATATTTATAGAATAAAAAAAGAGATTCACTATAAAATAATTTGATAAAAAAATAACTGTAGAAATAAAAATATATGATTTAAAATAAGACAAATGTATCAAAATATTTACACTTCAAAAATGAAAATAGTTTCATTAAAGCTCCTTAACTATATCAACAATTTTATTATAAAATTTGGTTTATCTAACTAGACTAAGGCCGAATATGATTACATTAAATAATTTTAACAGAAAATGATACAAAAAAAATTACAGATATATAATAAAAGATTTCAAAATAAAACAAATGTTAAACAAAATATCTAATAAAAACAAATATTCCACCCGAATTGTGGACCAGCTACTAGAAAAAACTACTGACATATTCAAAACAAATGTATAGATGCAGAATAATTCATGATTTATGTATATAACTTAATCAGTAGTTCTGACTAATTTTATTTTACTTACTTTTATAATAATAATAGAACAAAAATAATAATATAAGATAATTACATTTATTAAAATAAAAATGACAAACATGTGACTTTTAACAAGAACAACAAAAACAAATAATGAAGATTAATATTATTTTTAATTGCTAGTAAACTAATTTTTGAAAATATATATTAAATTTAAAATATGATTTTATTGTTTTTTATTTGCTAACTCACCGGTAGGCGGGCTTAAATCTAATAAGTGATATGGATCAATCCACTCAAACTACGAAAATATTACATACAATATAGGTCACCTTAAATCTACCAAAAATAAACTATAAAAATGTTACTGAAGAGTGAAAAATGAAATATTATGCAATGACAAACATGTGATTTTTAACAAGAACAACAAAAACAAATAATGAAGATTAATATTATATTTAATTGCTAGTAAACTAATTTTGAAAAATATATATCAAATTTAAAATATGATTTTTTTATTTATTTGCTAACTCACCGGTAGGCGGGCTTAAACCTAATAAGTGATATGGATCAATCCACTCAAACTACGCAAATACTACATACAATATAGCTCACCTTGAATCTACCAAAAAGAAACTATAAGAATGTTACGGAAGAGTTAAAAATGAAATGTGATGCAAGACATCTAAATTTCTACTTAAGGTCCAATCTAAGAAAGATTTATACCTCACTTCCAGATCTTAAAATAACGAACGATTAGTCACAATAACAAGTGATCACAATACTGTCCAAAACCTTGACTCTTAACTAAATAAGAATCATTTCATCTACCGGCTCCAAATGGATCTTCACATAAGATAGCAAACGGTTAGAAAATTGGTAACTTTGCATGGTTTTGATCTCTCTCGGCCCTCACAAAAGGAAGTTTGAGTAACCTTAAGCATAATGGTTAAGGTTACTGGGCTATAAGAGCAAAGCTTTTGTCTTTGCGGATTGTGAAACAATGTAGTGCTTAAGCTTCTGATTTTGTTGGCCGTCGGTGGTTGGTTAATGGATGTTGTGAACTCTGTTCTGAACCCAGCAAAATTAATAGGAGACTTAAGATGTGCTCTTCTTTTGCATAACAAAATACATGCTAAGGTGTTTTGAGATAGACCAACAAAGATTACCATCCCCTTGAAACTCTGTTCCTCAACTGAACCATGCCAAAGATGCTGGAGCTGGCAGGGGAAGTGAAAGCACCAACTGTTGACTAAACTTTACCATAGGAGGTTCTAAGAAACAAATAACCAGTCTACCGTGAGAAGACTGCATATGCGTTTATCCATAAAGATACACTACTAAAGATAGCAAATCTCCAATGTGAATATACATCTCTAATATAGGCTCTGATGCATAGGTAGTAGACTGCATATGCGTTTATCCATAAAGATACACTACTGAAGATAGCAAATCTCCAATGCAACAACACCCTCTCTACCCTCTTGGTAGGCTATGGACATAACCATGTTGAGTTACATATAAGGCAATGGCCTCCTCTCTCCTTCTTGCTGTCTCAAATTGTTTGGTATCATCAAGTAGTATCCTGTCAATAATAGCAATTCAAAGACAGTGTGAGATCAAAAACATGAGACAGGAATCTTGGGACAATTAACTCCAAGTCTGATCTCCGAGACATTAATCAACACATCATCCTAAGGACATCATCTACAAAATTGTTTTTAATTACTCAACTATCCTACGACATAATCACTATACAACTTAAGCAAAAGATCCCAAGACCAACTCAACAATTTCAAACACATAGGCCCTGTTCGGCACAGTGTCGCGCGTTCACCACCGGCGATCAAAAATTATACTTGAAATCAGGCAAAAAAACTGGTGGAGAATAATTAAGTTGTCGCTGCGTTTAGTTTTCACAAGGATTGCGTGCATTGTTACTGTCGCTGATAAAAATAGCGACCATTAAATGATAGCTGCGACTGGTTTTAAACGGAGAAGGTACCCTACTGGCGTCAGTCTTCACATTCTTGCGCATGAAGATAGCTATAATATTGATAGTTGATCGCTGACGCAGCGACCGTAAAAAGAACATAGCTATAATATACACAATGCTCTTTAGAAAGGAAGGAGGTTCAAGCTTACTATTAAGGAATCTAAGCTGGTTCCTTGTACCTCCAGCCCATGGGGCTCATTGGAATTTCTTTGGTTTGAAATGTGGATTCAGTATCTAACACATCTTCCTGGTAATTCATTTCTTCTTGTATTGTGCACTTCTCGATCTGATCCCTCTTTTCCTCTAGATTTAATTTAGCTTTGCTGGACAAACATAGAGCTTCAGCTTTTTTGGCCAAGGGTAGTCTTCTGCTCGCCATTCATCTTCATTCACGAAGGCTTTCCTGGTTTGGCATGAAGCTTCATTGAGATATCACACCAAACACCTTTGCCTACAAGAGTTATCCTCATCATTCTGGACCTCTTGAGAATCCCTGATCATTCCATAGTTCTTGAGTTTTCCTTCTTGGAGTGTTATGGACCGCTGAGTAAAAGACTGCTCTCAAGAGAGATTGAGTTTGTGAAAACCTCTATAAGTTTTAGAAGCTTGACGCTATGATGTCATGATAGATTTTGATAAGAAATTAAGTGTGAATTATGGGAATGATGAAGTGAATGGGTTTGGGTCATGTGAGTAACAAGCAGAGTATGAATGAAGTGTGGTGATTGATAAAAATATGAAGCTTTTTGGCTGAGAATGAGAGATTAAGAGTTTATGCAAAAGTTAGTATGAAATAATAAGAGAATGAGAGAGTTTGTATGGGAGAATATGAGAGAGAGAGAGATTAAGAGTTTATATCGATGGATTTTTGTCCAATCTTCAACACTGATTTATCTGAATTCTATTAGGCTCCGATTCATCATGACGTTTCATCATTTCCAATCCAAAATCGATCAAGTTTTCTCACAAACATTTTCATTCCTTGTTTTTGCTTGTGCTTAGTGTCTCTCATTAGTACAATTTTTGTCCGACGACACTATCAGCCGTTTTTTATAGAAGTTTGTGCTTCTAGTCGAGTAAATTAGAGATTCATGTGTAAGAATGTTTTATATTCTATGTGACCTATGTGTTTGTTGGTCTAATATAATGTTCAAGTTCATATTAATGTTTTAGATTCAATATAAAAGACGATATCGTGATATATCGGTTTCGAGTAATGAATTAGAATCTGGATGTATTGATAACCCTCCTACTTTACCTTATATTTATAAAGTCCTTAATCTCTTTATCATATACATATATGTAAAAGGTAATAATAAATAAATACATTACCATATCAGATTTAATACACATGATTATATGTTGTGGTGTATTATTGTACGGTTCTAATAATGAAGTGTTGTGTTGGTTAAAACATATCTCTTAGATTATTATAAAAGGGCACTCGTGTATCATCCTTTTTTGACGGAAGACAAGAGTCTTTCTAGAACACATAATATAATAGTGTAGTGATTATCAAAAGAGAGATTAAGGAAGGTTTATGATTTCTTGTCCATCAAAGAAATCACCAAAGAAAAGGTTAAAGAGGAGAAGATCAATTGGTGAATTGCATCCAAGCATAGATCAAGGTTAGTCTTTCTATTTTCTTTAGAAATGTGTTATGATTGAATTATAACAAATCTAAATTAGGTCTTGGTGATGATTTCATTAAGGAAATCATAAAATATAATTAAACATCATGAACTTCCCAAAGTTCGTGTATCAGACCTTTAACGTTTTTGATGTTTTTATCAGTTTTTCCATTTGGTTTGGATTAGTACAAAATGGTGAAGGGAGGATGGCAATCGTACAGACGGACAATTGCATTTTTATAGATGTTTACTTGGATTCATCTTCGTAGTGTGGACTAAGGGTGAAATGTTCGAAGATCACTTACATCAAGGAAGTAATGGAATGGATACATACCATGCCATAGATGGAGATGGACATTTCAACAGCACCTGTGAGAAAGATAACACATATTTGATGGACGATGAAGTTTATTGGGGAGTTGGTGAATAAATGGGAGTATATAAGGAGGATACAGTCAAAGCAAACTAAACCCTCTTAGAAGATGTTGGATACAAACGAATTGGTAGTAGAAACATGATTTTAATTAACAGAAACATTAGGTTTCACTATTCAGTGAGTAAATACAAGCCTTAGCCAAAATTTGCTAGCTAAACACACAGTTCTTATCAAAAGAAATTCGTATATAGAGAAGGAAAATAACAGAGGAAATCTATGTTAGAGGATAAGTTTTACTTCGAAAATCATAGTCAAATTCAGTTCTCATGTTTTATAGTCTTCAGTATATGACGCATATATTTGATTATGTAATAATTTGTTCTCTATAAATTCTGTCTATTAATTTTTTTTTTGGTTACTCCAAAATTTGTATTCTGACTTTGTATTTTCGAAGAAAAAGAATTTAGTTGAGGATTTAAATCATTGAACTTATGGACAGATTAAAATAGATATATAGATTGTTGATTTTTTTTCTGATAATTTCTTTTTTTTAAATCAAATATGAAATAATTTATTTCAACTTACAATCACCTTACACTTTCGTAGAAGTTGCTTTTGATATAGAAAAGTAATAGAATGTAGATCCTTTTTAGTTACTGTCTCAGCAATGGAAAACAGGAAAAAAGAAACTAGATCTTGACGTCTCAAATGAAACACAAGAGATCAAACCAAGAGAGGACTCTTTCTTTGTGGAGCAGGACACTTAAAGTCACTAGGTGGAGTCTTACCACAGTCGACAAGAAGCTCAAGAGCAATGGGAATAATGAGGTCAATATTGAGAAGCTTGGCTCTGATGGTGGTGCAGAGACAAACCGCTGCATCAAGACCCACTAAACCGCCAAGAACCGGGCAACAAGTTGCCTTTGCGTAGCTTTTCCCTAGACCGATGTGAATCAAACCGCCTAGCACGTCCACACACGCGCCTAGCTTAAGCGCATCGATTGAGCAAGTCTCCGGTTCATGGGTTGGCGCTGGAGGTGGAGGAGGACATGGGGTTAGTGGTGGTGGCGGTGGCGGTGGCGGGCATGGCGTCTCTGGAGTTGGCACTGGTGGTGGGTTGACGTACGGTGGTGGAGGTGATGGGGTTGGAGTTGGCTGTGGCGGTGGCTTGACGGTGGGAGGTTTTGGAGTGTACGGTGGAAAAGAATGTGGAGGGGATGGAGTGTGGGGAGGCTTGACGGTTGGCGGTTTAGGAGTGTGAGGAGGTGGTTTAGTGGTGGGTGGTTTTGGGGTGTAAGGAGGTGGTTTAACGGTGGGTGGTTTAGGCGGTTTAACGGGATGTCTAGGCGGTTTAACGGGGTGTGGAGATGGCTTTGGAGGGTCACTACAGTCACAAGCGTAAGAGACTGTGAGGAAACCAAGTAGGATAAGTATAACAAAGGAAAGGCTTTGTTTGTGAAGAAGCCCCATCTTGAGTTTGGGGTTTGGTTTAGTGATGAAATAATGAAGTACGTTAAAACTATTGAGTATATTCTTCTTTATATAGACCAAAGGGAACTTTAAGATATTTGTATTCTTGTATAATAATGATCACATGATTATCATCATCATCATCATCCGTGATGATATGAACTGGAGTTGGAACTTGTAATATAATATTATAGTCGTAAGAGGGGTTTTTAAGTCGTAAAACGTAGAAGGTTTTCTTTACGAAGAGAAACAAAATAAGTACGTAAAAAGGTCTCGTCAAACTTCCGGATTTTCGGTATGTTCGTAGTTGTACAACTTTATATATTAATTAGTCTTTGCCAATGTACATATATTTTTGTTAAATATATGAAAATTTAGTGCATAAACATATGACAAACGAGAAACTAGAAAAGAGAAATTAGATGCTAATTCACCAATCGGTTTAGTTCACAGAAAAAGAATTAAAAACTAAAATATATTCAGATATATTAGTCAGAAAATAAGATATTCTCAGCTGAAAAAAACTAATATAAGAGAGGACGAGGATCCGGTTGATCTCCGGTTCGTGGTGTTGATGCAACCTTTTTTGATATCCCAAATTTTGATTTGTCAAATCACTGTCTAATGGATTGATCAATTGCTTAGTTAGTGGCTTAGGGTTGAATTTTAATAACCAAATGAGTGTTGCATCATTTGAGATCTGAGGATGCCTCATAACTCTCTTGACTTTACATGCTAAGATGGAAATATTACTTTGAGCTATGGTATGTTCGGAAGAGATAGATCTCTTTGATTCGGATAGAAAGAAAAACTGATCATATTTGGTGGATATAATTACAAATCCAGTAGAAGAGTGGCACTGATTTTTTGGACATTCAAACTAGTTAACGAGATCCCATATATCTTTTTTATAACAATAGGAATTCCAAATGCTTTTTAGATCCAAAGACTAATCCCACAAGAATTTGTATCCGGACATACGTGAACGATTAAATCCATTTAAATCACGGTTAGGTGGCCAATGCTACTTAAAATCAGAACATAAAGTTTAGCTGAAACTCTTTTATCACTAAACCAAGACAACTTGGTTGATCCTATATATCTTACGAGATTATATTAGATTCAATACATGTAAACATTTTAATCCTAGCTGAATGTGGATTAATACTTTCTCTCAATCAAAAAGGGTAAAATGTCCGTTGTATTAGTGCATATATACATGATTAGCAGTTACTTGATGTATCATGTATTATAAACAAAAGCTCAAATACTTTCTTTCTCTGAGAGTCTAAGAACTTAGACACAGCCCTGATTACCTCCTTGGCTAATTGTATGGCTTAGGCTATAATGTTGCACATTGACAGCAAAAGCAAAAAGACTGGCGATATTCAAACTATATTGTACTGTTAACGGCAAGTGGCGAGACAACTGACGAAGGAACTTGTCTTTATTATTTGACTGAAGAGACACCTCTCAATTTTGTAAACCCAAATATGTATAGAGGTCCTTCCTCTTTTCTTGCTCCGTCGATTATTGGGTCCACCTTTTATTAGAATTTTAGGCAATTTTTGAAATTTAGTATTTTTTGTCCCTACCTATAAATTTTGTAGCGTAGATCTAGTTCATTACAAACACACAAATAGAGAAAAGAGAATCAATTCTAGCTAGGTCCAAAGCTACAGTCTGTTTTACGTATAATCTTTGTCAGAAGTAATGACACTGGTCAGTGTTTGTATTGAGTATTGCAAAACAAATTAGATTACAGTTTAGAAATGTTATTCTTTCACAAGCCATTCATTTAAGACGAGGCATGATTAATTAATTCTAAAAAAATTTAGTTTGTTTTTCACAAAAATAGTTTTTAAAGAAAAAAATGACCAAAATAATTTTTTTAGAAACTAAAATTTTTATTTATATTCATTTATACCTCTAGGGCTAACTAATTTAGATTTTAGGGTTTAGAGTTAATGGGTGGGTTTGGAGATAGAGTTTCAAATTTCAAAAAAAAAAATGAAAAAATGAAAATTTCAAAAAAAACTATTTTGATCATTTTATTTTTCGAGGACTATTTTTGTGACAAAAACTTTAAAAGAGCTATTTAAGAAAATTGCCTTTATTTTTAACATCAATTGGCTTATTTTAAATGTCCTAATATTTTATTAAATTGCCAAAACTCAAAACAAGAAAACACTGCCGAAACATACACAATCGTAAACCATCTATTATCCACTAATAAAAACATGCACTACCTTACATATTTAGACCTTTTTTAATAATCCAGAAGTATCCGGGGGGCAAAGACTGACTAACTTTAAGATCTAAAGCTTTTTCACGAGAAGTTGAGTGAGTTCGTGATTGATGATGATCTATGCATGAAATTATTTTCATATTTGACCCTCTTTGCCATAGTTGAGTACAAGGTTGCGGTAGAGCTTTGGCGTGTAGTTAAAACAGTGTATCCCGTGAACCCACGTCCCTCATACCAAAAAAAGATTATATAATATATAGGCACATATATAATAATGACCCACATGCAGTTCACATGCATGGATAATGGATCTCGATGTGTGACAAGACCATTATTAATTTGTACTGAAACCAAGGACCAGAATGTCGGGATTAACTTCATTTCAAAATCAGTGTCAACTCTCCAATATTCTTCAATCCAGACAGAAGTACAAATTAAATCATGACTATTGTCCATTTTGTTTGAAGTATCATTTAAACCTTTCCGTTTTGGTGAAAATGTTTGCTAATTATAAATAAGGTGGTGACAAGCACCACATTACTACCACTTTACTAGACAAAGTAAGAGATTTTTTTTCTTATTTTTAATTTCGTATGATGATCAAATAAGCTCAATGTGGATCGCTAATTCTCTATCACATTAGGTCGTGGATCTCAGCTAAGTTGTTGAGAATTTGAGAAAATGGTATACGTAACAAATTTTGGAAAGTGGCAACGTGAAGCTTATTTTGGTGTATGTGACAAAGAGATTTAGTGTCACTAAATGCCAAATGTTAAACATCTACCAATATTTTCGAGCGAAAAACGAGTTGAAACTAGCTATATCCAGCATGGCACAGATTGAAGTTTACGTGCACACCGAATTGGCTTATAGATTGTCAAAATATAACATATGTTTATAGAGAAGTTTATTAAAATGACACAAATTTATTTTGCTATTACTAGAATAACGCTTATTTTAAAGAAATTATTAGAATATGTTTTTGGTCGAAAATTACTTTTGTCTATAGCAAAGCCGGTCCTAGAATTTAGTAGACTAGAAGTAAAAACAGAAAAATTGGCCGCTTGATGAGAATAGAACCCAAGTTTCCCCTTTCCCTAACCTTGCACTAGATGTCGTACTGCTGGAGTACTAAGGTAATATTTTGAAAAAATGTGGCCGGATTTTATTCATAAATATGTTGGGTGGAAGCCATTGCTTCCTTTGCTTGGCTCAAGGGCCGGTTTTGGTCCATAATGATACCAAAATGTTGAATTACAAAAGTGTCATTAAGAATTTATCATTGGCAGATTTGTTTTCAAAAATAATAATTCTATCGAATATTAAATCTGTTTATTAAATCCATTTAGAAAATAAAATATGTCAAAAGAATGGTGTCCGATTTTCTTAAAAATGGTATATTTGTTTATACGGTAGAATTGATTGTTAATTGAAAATAGATTTTTATAGATATGTCTAGCGAATGAAATAACATCTTTGTTATATATGATAGTTTTTTTTTTGTTAGACTTAACTTTTATGGCAAATTTGGATATCCGATTTAAATTTCTAGCAGCTTTTGTGTTTTATGAAGTGGCAGATTTTGTAACGAAAATCTGAGTTAGTTTGACCGAACTAAATTTAATGTTCAATTAAACCTAGTTTATTTTAATTTCGAAATCTTGTTTATTTTTAGTAATTAAGAACGAAACAAGGTTTTAAAGTTTGTAACAGTGGTTGTTTGCAGATTCACAAAGTCGATACCCTCGTATCATACAAAAACAATGAACGGGATGACGAAGAGTAGTAGTAACACAAGTCTCTCTCTCACGTTATCCTCTTCTCATTAGTAAAATTTCCTTTATTCACATACCTTGTTTTTTTATGTTTTGCTATTTCCGAACTGTGTGGGCATCATGCATCCTTTGTAATTATGCTTGTTCAATAAATATATCAGCTTTCTCACTCTGTCCTTTGGATTATTTTGTTACAAACCAAGTATAGCTTGATTCAGTTTTTAAAAGTCCACCAATCTCTGACAATTAACAATCCAAAGATGGAACGTACAAAGATAAAGAAAAACTATTCTACTATTATTATCATCTCATTCCTTGGTACAAGACACTAGGTTGAAGATTATTCATATTGTCTATGTTGCAAACGATATTGTTAATGTTCTGTAACCCGTCAAACTCTCTCAGACAAGTCCATCCTCGCAGAGCCAAAAAACCTCAGTAATCTTCTTTTGTGTATAATATCTTCTCCTCTTGTTGGACTGGTAACGGATCACTATCAGACAACTCATATCAAGCTACACCTATATAAGAGCTGGAAGAGAACAAATGAGTTCAATAATCAATAAGCCGGCGAGAAAGACATGAACTTCTATTATTCATATATGAAGAAAGCATAACTTGTTTACCCATTGCAAGAAACTGATACAACCATTTTTGTCGCCAGTGTGATTCATTGATAAGTTCCTCACAATACTTCCCCACCATTAGAGAGGAGTTTTGAAAGGAGAAATACTAGAAGGTGTATAAATATGAGATTAGCACCTTCAACAGATGTAAAGAAAATGTATGTATCCTCAAAACCAACAGTAAGATATATCATGCTCTAATAAAAAAAAAAGATAAAATAACCCAAAATGGCTTACCATCAGATGTACTACTTTATGTTTAACAAATAGAACAATATCTTCTTCTCAACTAACAATTATCATCCATAAGCTTACCTCCATCTGTTAATTACTTAAAGGAATCTACTTTTAAAACAGAGGATGGTACGTTAAGTCCACGTGCTTGTATGAAGTCGCATAAACGTAGACAACCCTAGTTCTTAACTCAAATCAAAAGTTTAACCTTTAATTGTTTATTGGGATTGCATACACAGAGAATAATCCAAAGAGTAGACATCCCAGTTCTTAACCAACCTTAGGATTTTTGAGTTTACCAGGCTCAAACTAATTATCATACATTTAGGACTCACAAATTTAATCATGTTGATGTAAAAAAAATATAAACATGATATTATTTAATATCCATACTGTATAAAAATAAATTTGCATATGATTTACATAACCTAGACTATAATTCTATTAGCTTACATACATTAAATTATAGTTTTAAACACAATATGATAATTAAATATACTTATATAAATGTATACAATTTTACTTTAATTTTATTTATAATTAATGTGTTATTAGTTTACACAAATATGTAAGTTAATTATTAAATAACTATATCATCATTTTTTTTAGGGCTATTCAGCTGGAAATACACCGATATGAAAGATATTTAGGCATTGATGCAGAAAACATTTTATTTAGGTATTTGGAGAAATGAAAAAATGAGAAGTTACTGCCTTGTCCCCAATTACTGTGTTTTAGGTCTGCAAAGCCAAATATAGATAGTAGCCTAGTAGGTATGTCTTAGAGGAAAGAGACGTTTTGTTTTCTAATACTCCCACTTGTACCTAAGGGCGCGTGAGTAACATGTTCGATGTAGTTATTGTGTAATGTATATAACTTTGACATCAACGTGTATGAATTCATAGTGGAGATTAACAAAAAAAAAAAATTGACTTTCATGTTCTATACGAATAAATTCGAACAAAAAAATCAAAGTAAACATGTTTAAGGCAATAAAATAATCAGAAAATTAATTGTCGAAAAGAGGCGCATGAATTACACATATGGGAATAATGTATATAAATTGCGAGCATATTTATACTTTTTGATCCGGGTGTTTCAGTATATTTTAGTATTCAAATATTATTTTAAGTTTCGAGCTTAGATTTTTGGGTATAATTTTAGATTTCGGATATAAATTTAGATTTTCAAAATTATAGTTTAGATAATCAAATAAAATTTTAAGTATTTTTTCGTATATTCGAATAAAATTTTAAATAAAATTTTAGATTTTTTCGGATAACTAAATATGTTTAAATTTTTTTGGAGAGTTTTGCGTATTATTTGGGTTTTCAATCTTTTTCGGATTCTAAATGTCAGAACCAATTCAAAACCATTATGAACCCAAAATAGTGGGTATTAACAATATCTAGACAACTAAACATAACAAGATCCAAACCGAACTCGAACCGATAATTTTTAATGAGTTTTCATTATGAATATATATGTTCACCACTAAAATAATAGCCATAAAGATATGTCAAGTCATACTATATTTTTCAAATAATCAAAATATAAATTATCGAAAAAAAAATGCAAACGGCGTAAACATCGTCAGCAAAGTCCAAAATTCAAAATGCCATCGGCAAAATCTTAAGCTCTAAATTCTAGGAGGTGAATGCTAAACCCTAAACCCTAAGAGGAAAACCCTAAATCCTAGGGGTGAACCCTAAACCCTAAACAGTAAATCCTAAATTCTAGGAGTGAACTCTAAACCTTAAACCGTAAATCATAAACCCTAAAGAGTGAATCTTAAACCCTAGGGTTAAAGGCTTAGTTGACGGCATTAGCCACTTCAATTTTTTTTTGGCAATGAATATTCTTTTATGATTATTTTTTTTTATAGATAAAATATGATTTGATAACTTTTTATTTTTTATTTTAGTGGTGGACGTATATATTATCTAACAACGTTAACAACATTATTTTTTTCTTTTTTCTACAATTAATAGTATTGTTGATTTTTTTATAAATAGAATTCATATGACAAATTTTTATTGATTATCATTTTAAGGATGACGCACAGTTCTCTAAGAGGTAAACAATAGAAAAAGTCTTTTATTGCTAGTTCAAAAACGAATAAAATTTGCAATAAACCTCTACGGTGAAATATCAAATTCACATCAATTCTTATCACTAATCAAAATACCATGTATTAAAAATGATACTAAAACTAAAAAAAAAGCTGGAAAAAACAATGTCGACGTTAATGCCAACAACATTAACACCGTTAACAAAAACCTAAATACTAAACCATAAACTCTAAATCTTAAACTTTAAATTTTATACTCTAAATTCTAAACTCTAAACCATACTCCCTCTGTTTCATAATAAGTGTCATTTAGCTTTTTGCACACAGATTAAGAAAACATTTAATTTTGCATATTTTCTATAGAAAACATCATTACCCATACACCTAATCATATTTCAACCAATAGAAAATTAAGCTGAAAAATAAAATCAATAAATTATGCATTGAAATCCTAAAACGACACTTATTTCGTAACGAAAAAATTCCTCTAAAACGACATTCTTTGTAAAACGAAGGGAGTAATAAACCATATATCCTAAATGCAAATTTAAAATCCAAACTCTAAATCCTAAATCTTAAATTCAAAATTGTAAACCTTAAATTCTAAACCTTAAATCCTAAATCATAATGTCATCGGCGGTAACATAAAAAAACGAAAAAACTGGCAAACTTGTAATTATGTGGAGAACATAAGTCTTACTTTCGTAACGTAAGATTGCAAAGATCGAAAGGATATTTTGTTATTCAGTTTCCTAAGAAGAATTAATCTGCCTAGTGTTAGTAGCCGAGTTGTAAATGAATTATGACAGTGTAGTATAGGCGAGTCAGATTTCGAGTATCTATGTTATAGGGTCACTTTTGGGATATAAGGAAAGTGGAACAGTGTGTAACCGATCACCTAAATAATGTTTCTATCGTGTATATCAAGTGCAATTACCCTTTTTTTTAATAGTTATATACTATAAAATAGTTACAATTAAAACTTACTTGTTTGCTTCTGATTATTAAAGAACATATGAAAAGTGTTATTCTTTTCTATCGTGGAGCAATACATTGTTTTTGTGCACAAGAGCAATAAATATTATTTGCTCTCTTTTTTTTTGAAATGTGAATGGTTTTGTGCACAGAATGAAGGTTTTATAATATTATTTTATTAATAAAAAAATAAGACATTAATTTATCTTCTGCGTTTTTTATAGGAACCACTTGGTAGTGGGAGGTGGGCTTTTTGAAAAAGTGAATTTTATATTTTGGTCAGTGAAATTGGTCAGATATGTACACCATATTTTTTTTTGTGTTTAATCACAACCGTTACAAAATACTCCCTCTGTTTTCTTTTATAAGACCTTTTAGACTCTTTCTCTTGTCCCATTATACTTGACGTTTTCAAAAATCTATACATAATATAAATAATATATGACTTTGTTTACCCTCATATTATTACTTCTAGTCAACAATCTCGAGTTTCAATGTAGAATAATGTGTTACGAGAGATGATGGTCAACTGATCATGAAGGATAGAAAGGACTTTGTATCAAGTGCCTTAATTTGTGTGAAAATTATAGAACGTCATATAAAAGGAAACGGAGGGAGTAGTATGATAGGTGATATGAGTGCGTTTTTCAAAATTTGCTCTCAAAAAATAACCCGCATATATCCCCATAGAAATAACTTACATTTAGGTAATAAATGGTGATAGGCGGGTGCAGATTTCAGTTAAAAAATTCAAAAACCGCACAAAGTCACAAGTCAACTGTTTCTCTTTTAATTTGCGTTAACAAAAATAGATAAGTTATCTAAATGCATTTTTCAAAAAAATAAGTAATGCACAAAAAATATTTTTATTGGATACCGCACATGGTAGATAATGAAATTGATATCAAATCCGCCTACAGTAAAGAAAAAGACAGTTTTTATTTATTAATATTATTTTTATAATTGCAGAAAAAATGGATCTATAAATAAAAGAGAAAAGATTGAAATGTTAGTACAAGACATTCACAACATTCACGTACACAAGACCTTTCATGTTTTCATTCCGGCAACAAATTTAAAAGAGGTGTTATTTATTTTTGTTTTTATTTAATTGTTTATTATAAAAGTTTGTAAATAATTATGTGCTGATATGTAATTGTTTGTTAGAATAAATATTAAAGAAAACAAAAGAAGACTAAGCGGGACGGGTCCCGCGGGTTACCCGCACAACTAAGCGGGACGGGTGTGGGTGTAAGCTTATGTGTTCGTGGGTCGTGTGGATTAAAATTTTTCACAAAAAAACAAATAAAAAACTGTGGGTTACGGGTCATACGGGGCGGGTTTCACCTGCAACCCAGCTCTACAGATGAGTATGTATAGTAGAGAAATCAATAAATTTGATAAACTGAGAAATAAATTGTGTATATTGCATTGCATAATGTACGTGAATTTCTTATATAAACAAGATTTTTTTAAAAAAAATAATTAAAATAAATAAAAAATCACAAACCAATGCTTTGTGCATAAGTGCCACAAAGTGCGTTTCATCTTCTGACAACATCAAATGCATTTCAATCTGTTTTTATTATTTTTAAATTCACAAAATACAAACAAAATAATTAAGCTGAATGGTGATAACTTTGGACGCGCCTACTGTTGTCCACTAGACCAGTAACAGTACTCACACCTTCTATTGAGTTACATTTGATAAAATGAGATGCTTGTATAGTGATAACATGAAGACAATTTAGGTACTGTATTACAAAACTTTAATCCATCTTTGTAAACCTTTTGAATTATTTTTTCACTTGTTTCCTAACAAATATACACATATAAATATTCTATAGAAAGTACTCAAAAGCAATATACTAGTTTTAGAATGGTTTCAGATGTCAGCTTCTCAATTATTTCTATGCAACAATATTTTGATGAAACTTCACCTTTCTAGTTGATAAATCCTTAAATTGATCATTACACATTTCTCTCTCAAAGTGTATTTCATGTATTTGTTTAGGTTTTGATTTCACACAGCGTATGTGTCATCATTATGGTTTGTAATTACAAACTAGTTTCTATTGAATTGGGTTGTTAATGGTTAATATTTTTTTGATTTAGTTGATAATGGTTAATATGAGATCCTTATACTGCGTTACAAAACTTGAGCCGTTTCAGTTTAAGGTTTTAGGATTATTATTTTTGGTTGTTACCAAACAAATATATATATATATATATATATATATGTATATGTTTTTTTTTCTTATAGATTTTTTTTTTTGTAGATAACTTTAGAAAATACTCTAAAGCAACATGCTAACTTTACAACACATTAGCCACCCGCAATAGACAATTTTTTCACAAATTTTTTGACATTTTAATGATTAAATGATGACGGTGGATTGAGCAGTGCGGAACAAAATGATTAGATATTGCGTTACAGTTTAACTGTGGATTTTATGAGAGAAATGCATATTGTAGAACAACTGCGATTTATCTAGAAAAACAGTTTAAAACAATATATTGATTGTGACATTTATAATAAATAGTATAACTGCGAGATAGACATGATATATAATTTTAAAAACTAAAAAATAATAATAGTAATATAATTTAATCAAGTTTGTACTCACTAATGCATTTTTGAACATTTACCCATTTTAGAAAACTTATTTATAAAACTTGAAACTAGCTTATGTAAAATTTAAAATTTGATAAAAATTTATTTTAAATTTTTTTTCTCAATGATTTTATTTAAATACATGTATTTCAAGCTTATACTGAATTTATAAATCATAAAATCATAAAAAAATTCAATGCGTATATGAAATAATAAAATTTGTTCAATGCTTATATGAAATCATAAAAATTATATATTTTAAAGATATGGGCTGAGCTATTCAGTTTTTAATGATTCAATTATTTATCAGCAAAATAGTTTCAGTACCATATGTTTATATTATCAATTTGTATTGATTAAACGTTATTTATTTTTTTAAGAAAAAAATAAAATATATCATAATTATGTATTTTAAGAAATGCTGATGATATAGTTATTATATTTATATAGACAAAAGTAAAATAAAGTAAAACACTTATTTGGGTATTTGCTTTTGAACCACACTTTATACGGTACACATGATTATAAGGTGTGTTCTAATGATTTATATTGAGTTATGAATCATATTGGATTTAATTTAGGCTATGAAAGGTAATAGTGGATTAAGCGATGCAGAACAAGCTAATTTAATATTGCGGTACGGTTTTAACTTCGATTTATATAATAGAAATGCATAAGGAGGAACAACTGCAGTCCATCTAAAGAAAACAGTTCAAAACAAAATATGAATAGTGACATGTACATATAACTGCATAATACATATAATATATTTATATTTTATAAACTAAAAAACAGTAATATCAATATAATCTATATATATATTTATAGATTTTTTATAAATATTTTATATATTTGAAATATATAATTTAATATGCCAAGAATTGATAACCAATATTTGTTTTATTTAAAAATTATAATTGCACTAGTTGTCTTTTAAAGATTAATTTATGTTGCTATATAAAAACAAAAATTTAAAAATCAATATCAAAATTTTACTATTGAATGTGTAATTTATAATAATATAAAAATCAATACTTATATATTAAAATTTAAAAAATCAGTGTTATTAATATTATTTTAAAAATATTCTGTTTATTATGAGAAATTTATACTATTAAAACAGAAGGTCTTTATTTTGAGGGATTCTTCTGTTTTAATAATATTTAAAGATACCTGCCACTGAAATGTTTAAAACATATAGTTTATAGATATACTCAACAAAATACCTTTTAATCTAAAAACTATTTATTGTTTAATTTCCTTTCATTTCCTTTACTTTCAGCGTAATGAGTAGTTGGAAAAAATAGTTTTTTTCAATTTTTTAGATTCGATGAAGGAGCTTTGTTGATTCCTAAAACTTTAATATTTATCTCATGAGTTCTTCCATTGTTCTACCAATTAATTAAAGAACAGTCTCTTTGCTCTTTTAGCAACAAGATCGAGAAAGAGGGAAATTTTGGCTCTTCATCTTCTTTTCCTTTCTCTCAGTGACTTTCTTTACTGTTATTTTTGCTGATTCATTTTTTTTTCTCTCGCAAAGTCTCAGATTTGTGTATCCTTTTTCTTCTAAATACATTTTTTTGGTTTCCATCTGATTTATTTTTCTAGGGAAACAAATGGAGACATAAAAGAGCAATTTTATGTGAGTCAATCACCGGCAGACGAACCCATGTTGCCTAGCATATCAAAAGGTATTTAATCTATGCTATGTTCTAATTAGCGTTGTTATCCAATTGTTATTTCCTTATGTGGTTTAGTTCTATCACTGGTATTAAGGTTTGTCTTTATTTTTATCCTGTGGTGTAGTTTCGTTGAGGCACTTTGGAGATAGCCCCGGTTCTCGGTGTTAGGGAGAGGCTGTGTTCTTGGATCTCTCTTGGGTCATTGGAGTTAAGGCTCTTTGTGGGATGCTCGTGTGAAGTTTGGCCACCCCAACACCTCTGTTGTTCCCTTGGTTCACTTTGGTGGACTGATCTTCAGTCTGTTTGTAGGTTTAAAATGTTCGACAACATGATATAGCTTTCATTTTTCTTGATTATCTGCATAGGCTCGCATTTTACTTCTGATGACGAGTCCAATAAGTGTGATCTTCTTTTATTCTCGGACTGGCCAGATGAAGCTCTAAGGGTTTTCTGGAGCGGGTTGTGATTCGAGGTTCTAGGAGCTCAGATTCTCTTCTTCTGGTGGTTTGTCAAAGCTGTGCAGGATTGAAGTCAATCAATTGAAGTAGCGATGTGGATAAGCCAATTTTACCAAGGCGTGGTCTCATGTTTTATCTAAGACTTCAAAAACGTATGGCAATGCATCTGGGTCTAGTCTCCGCTATTCCTTAACTAGAAAACCCTTTGTTTAGAATTGTTCTTGTCCGTCTATCCTCGATGTAGCCTTTTTTTTTTACTGATGTTGTATTAGTTAATTTTCATTCTGCTATTTGTTCGCTTTGTAACTTCTGTCAAAAACAAATATAATTAAATTTACACAAAAAACACAATTTGTGTAGTTTGGTATGCAATGCATGCAATAGGATTTCTCAAGTGCCAGTAATTAAATTAACAATAACACGTATCACTAGCCTAATTAAATCACTATCCATATTCACCTAATTTATTCATTATTAAAATTCTCATTTTTTTCTTTTTTGACAAAAATTAAAATTTTCAAAATTTTTAATAAAAATTTAATATAATTTTTCAAATCGGATTACTTCCAAATATAGTTAATTTAAATAAGAATAATTCTCTCAAATAGTTATTTTTAAATGTTTGTTACAAAAATAATATTCAAAGAAGAAAATGACCAAAATAGTTTCTTTTTGTTTTAAATTTTTAATATTTATTTTTGATTTTTTGAATTTTGGAAGTCTAACCTCAAAATCTCACTCTTTAACAGTTTAACTTTAAACTCTACGTTTAGAATAATTAACCTTTGGAGTATAAATGTATATATACCTCTTAAATGAAATATTTTGATCATTTTTTTCTTTGGATGCTATTTTTGTGATAATTTTTTTTATGACTATTCAAGGGTATTTCTCTTTAAATAATATGCTTTGTGTAAAAAGAATGTAGGGATCCAAGCAATTCAAAATTCATCATCATTTTTTAATGGGCAATTCTCTCAAATAGTACTATTTTAAGTCTTTGTCACAAAATAGCCATAAAAAATGACCAAAATAATTTCTTTTTATTTTAAAAAATATAATATTTTATTTTTTAAAAATTTGAAACCCTAAACCCCAAAACCCACCCCTTAACTATAAAATCTAAATCTAAAATAGTTAATCCTATGAATATAAGTGTATATTTACCTATTTAATAAAATATTTTAATCATTTTTCTTTCCTATATGTTATTTTTGTGACAAAAACTTTTTAAGGGTTATTCTAGAGTATTTTTCTTTTTTAAAATTGACTAGCAAAATTCTGCTATAACTCATAGACATATTTTTTTAATTTGGAAACTTATTTATATATATTAACATGGGAATTCTAGAAACTAAATTTGTTTTAACAAAAAAAAATTATCATAGAACGAACAGGCAGAGTAGTTTTCAAAATTAAGGAGACAGATTTAAATGTTTCCAATATCAAATCAATTGATTTAAATTTTTTAACTGGTTATAACATAATCAAAAACGTTGTTGGTGAATTTAGATTGAATTTAATATTGTAACGGCATAACATGAATAAAATAGTATTGAAGATGCTGGATTCGGCCGTGCGCACTGTACAAGATATTCCTCCGCCGATCGCAATATTTGTCTTCCAACGGTAACTTTTCGGACATAGAGTATTTGATTATCCACTTATTACAAGACACGTGTCCAAAAACATGACCCCAACGGTCGTTTTTCTTCTCGATATTCACCCAAAATATAAAAGGGGACCCAATGATTCAAAGAAAAGCAAAAAAAGATAAGAGAAGAAGGTAAGCAAAAATGGCGAGCCGAAGTCAAGACGAAGAAGAAGAAAAGGAGAATTTTCCTCTTATTACATCCAAAGTAGTCGAGTACTTACAACCAGTAATGTGTCGAGAGCTACTCTGCAAATTTCCAGACAACTCTGCTCTTGGGTTCGACTACGCACAGAGCTCTCTCTGGTCTCCTCTCTTGCCTCGAAACTACGCTAGCCCTTCTGATCTAGACTCGGACACTTTCGTTTGTCGGAACCTTGAGTTCGGAGAGTTTCTAGAAAGCAAGAAGAAGATGAAGATCTCAATGAAAACGAAGAAGAAGAAGATAGTGAAATTAGACGTGTCAGATTCTTCTAAAGTTGGCTGCTTTGCTATTCCTACCAAGGTACATTTTACATACATACCTTAGATGATATTCTTATCTCTGTTTTTTTTTAAATATAAATCTATAATAATTGCGGTTATTGTTATTAGGGATGGGATGGTTTGCTAAAGGTAGCTGCAAAACACTTCAAGAAATCGAAAAAGAAGAGAGATTCAGTGGCTGATGTCAAGCTTCTCAACTTTTGCAAATGCTGAAAGTTAATATATGCATACCACTTCAATGTTTTTTTTTTTTTTTTTTTTTTTTTTTATACCACTTCAATGTTAATTCTATGTTGTTGTTAATTCTATGTTGTTGGTTCTTTTGCTCATATCTTTCACAAGTCACAGTATATGGGTTGATTTTATTTGTGTTTATCTGTTATGTATGGTCTTCATGTAAACCATTGGAGTGTTTGATCATACACAGTTCTATATCAGTGGCTGCTTTAATTGCTTTAACTTTCTGCTGCATTTGCGTCAAAGAAACAAGTAGAGAGATTTGAAAGAAGAGTTTTGCCTATATTCATTCACTTGACAGAATAAACAAGCCTTACTAATGCCATAATTTTGGAAATTCTTGAATCAATTTAGTCATGATCAACTTGTAAGAAGTTAAAAAGGATAACAAAAGAACATGAAATAAAACCAGTTCCTCAAGATTCAACCAGACGCATTATACAGATTTATGTTTCAAATTTTCTTGTTGGGCTATGTAATGGGCCAAGAGTGGGTCCGAAAAACTAGTGGTGAAAAATAACAGTAAATCTACGCAGAGTGTTTACCGTATAAATGAACACGTGTCAGTCTAGTCACTAATCTTCTTTGCTAATGCAATCTGTGTCGTCAGACTTGCTTTGCTGCTTGTGGTGTGGCTGGCCATGTTCAGTGGTAGATAAGAATTACCTATAAAGAGCAGAAAGTATGTTCAATCTTCATCAAAGTTTACAACTTTCCGCTTTATACGAAGATGGCAGCCATGTCTTTCCTTTCTGCTGCCACTCACTGTGCCCCTTCGAGCTCCTTCCATGGCTGTCTTCCTGTGGGTAGGAGGAGCGATCCCTGCCTCTTCGGGTTCTGCCCTCAAACTGGAAATTCGCAGAGAGCTCCTCTTTCCATAAGGTGGGTTTCTCTGCTCTTTACTCCTTATGAAATCTCTTGATTGATGAAATTTTGGGGATTTTGCTTCTCTCTGCTTCAATCTATAGATATGGAAATAGCTAAAGTCGATAGCTTTCTTAGATTTTATGGTGAATATGTGAAAAACAGAACCAGAGAAGACACAAAGTAAGAGACTTGCTTTGTTAGTAATGGAGTTTGGTTTTGTGGTATTCACTTTTAGGTGCCAATCTACGAATACCAAAGAGCCAAAGACTAGTAACATTCTGGACAATGCGAGCAACCTTTTCACAAACCTGTTAAGCGGTGGAAGTTTGGGGTCAATGCCCACTGCTGAAGGAGCTGTCTCTGATTTGTTTGGAAAGCCTCTCTTCTTATCGCTTTACGACTGGTTCATGGAGGTATATATATATCTTACTATGATTTACTTGAAGTTATCAACTTTGTTTTGATGCTTCCATGTTCTTGTTTTAAAGCATGGAGGAGTGTACAAACTTGCGTTTGGACCAAAGGCATTTGTTGTCATCTCAGATCCTATTGTTGCAAGGCATGTCCTCAGAGAGAACGCTTTTTCTTATGACAAGGTAATTGAGTCAGTTCATTTTGTTTTATTTTCTTTTATTTTCTTTTGGTACCACCATCAAGTAACTTTCCTTTGTGTTTGCTTTAGGGAGTTCTTGCTGAGATCTTAGAGCCCATCATGGGAAAAGGGTTGATACCTGCTGACCTCGATACCTGGAAGTTAAGAAGAAGAGGTAAAGCTGTGTTTTTTTTGTTAATATCTCTCCATGTTTCAGATATTGCAGTGCTTATAGCGCCATTGATGATGTGTGTTACATGCAGCTATAACTCCTGCGTTCCATGCATTGTATCTGGAGGCCATGGTCAAAGTATTTAGCGACTGCTCGGAAAAAATGATACTGAAATCTGAGAAACTCTTAAGGGAGAAAGAAGTAAGTGGAGGGGACACGATCGAGTTGGATCTTGAAGCTGAGTTCTCTAGTTTGGCTCTTGATATTATAGGGCTTAGCGTGTTCAACTACGACTTTGGCTCTGTCACAAAAGAGTCCCCTGTGATTAAGGTTTTTGATTGAATTTCTTGAATTGTCTATAGCTCTAAGCTGGTGGTCCCTTCTTGAATGTTTCTGTTTTACATCGCAGGCAGTTTATGGAACTCTTTTCGAGGCAGAGCATCGTTCTACTTTCTACTTCCCCTATTGGAACTTTCCTCCAGCCAGATGGATAGTTCCAAGGCAAAGAAAGTTTCAAAGCGATCTGAAGATTATAAACGATTGCCTTGATGGACTCATTCAAAATGCAAAGGAGACAAGACAGGTGTTTCACTACTTGTTGCTCTCTTCGTTCTGCTTTTAGTTTCTGATTTTTGTTGTTTCTTTTTTCTCCCAGGAAACAGATGTAGAGAAGCTCCAGCAACGTGACTACTCTAATCTCAAGGTTGCAACTGTACTAAAGAATCTCTCCTTTCAGTGAAAAGTCTTTTGATTTTGTTTTCTTTGATGCACAGGATGCAAGTCTTTTACGGTTCTTGGTTGACATGCGCGGTGTTGATATTGATGACCGGCAGGCAAGATTATATAACGTACTGTAGAGCAATCTTGTTATCATCTTCTGCTTATGGTTTTGTCTTCAACAGCTAAGGGATGACTTAATGACTATGCTAATTGCTGGTCACGAGACAACAGCAGCTGTTCTTACTTGGGCCGTTTACCTTCTTGCACAAGTATGCTCTTAAGTGTCTTATTCCCTTTGTTTCACGACTGCTTATAAAGCTCATTGTACAGTTTTTTAGCATTCTGCTTCTAAACTTGCAGAATCCTGCAAAAATTAGGAAAGCTCAAGAGGAGATTGATGCTGTGCTTGGTGAAGGTGCACCTACTTATGAATCACTGAAAAAGCTCGAGTACGTTAACTTATAAATTATCTTCTTAGATCTTTTCTTTTGGTCTGTTTCTCGATCATGGACCGCTTTGCTCAATGCTTCTGCAGATACATACGACTGATCGTTGTAGAATCCCTTCGTCTATATCCTCAGCCGCCTCTGCTCATCAGACGCACTCTCAAACCAGAAACCTTACCTGGTATGTATCAAGTTGCTTTCATTAAAATACAAGAAGCAGTCTGCATGCAGAAATGACTAGAGAAGGACTTAGACCAGAGCTCATAGATCTCTTAACTCTCCATGTCTTGCGTCTGCAGGAGGATACAAAGGTGAAAAGGAAGGTCATAAAGTTCCAAAAGGGACTGATATCTTCATTTCCGTAAGTGGTAGTTTTTATATTCGTTTGTGATTCTTCAATGGAACCTGCTTTTGTTTAATTTTCTGCTTTTTAACATTCAGGTGTACAATCTCCATAGATCTCCATACTTTTGGGATAACCCACAAGAGTTTGAGCCTGAGAGGTTCTTAAGAAAAAAGGAGAGCAATGGAATTGAAGGTTGGGCTGGCTTTGATCCATCTCGAAGCCCTGGTGCACTTTATCCCAACGAGGTGAACATCCAAAATTTGCAAATCCAGTCTTTCCCTTAATTTCATTGTTTTTTTAGGTGCTTCTGCACTTACTATTGTCTCCTTTGTGGGGTGGTGTTATGGTGAGAACAGATCATAGCAGACTTTGCATTCTTACCATTTGGTGGAGGGCCAAGGAAATGCGTTGGAGACCAGTTTGCACTAATGGAGTCGACCGTGGCACTAGCTATGTTGTTGCAGAAATTCGACGTGGAGCTGCGTGGACCACCTGAATCTGTTGAACTCGTCAGCGGCGCTACGATCCATGCCAAAAATGGGATGTGGTGTAAACTTAAGAGAAGGTCAAAATGAAATAAGAGAAGCAAGAAAACACCATTGTGTTAGGTGTTGGTGAAATAGTGAAAACTTGAAACTTACAAGAGAGGGAATCAGGATATATTATTTTGACACAATCCCATATTTAAATTGCAAATTCAAGATCAAAAGCAACCTTCTAACCCAAAATCAAAACAGTTGATTAGAGGTTCATTAGTGCTTCTCATTATTGATGAAATAAAGCTTTGATGAAATGGTCGGAATACTCAAGACTTATAGATAGAACTGGAAAGGTCAGAATACCTCCAAGATTTATGGAGGAATCTCGAGATCAAGAAAATAAATAAGCAAGATGTGATTGTTAAAAGAGTCTTTATCATTTGTTATCAGTCTCGTTCGACTTTTATACATCAAAATAATTATTTTTTATGTTGTTGTTTTTGTTTTATAATATTGTTGATAATATCAACGTGCTACATCTGATGATTTAAATTCTTTAAATTGTACGAGGTTTTTCCTTGCTGGTCACTTGTTTTTTTTTTTTTTTGTCATTTGCTGAAATTTCGTTTATTCTTATTTAATTATAACCATATAAAAAGAAAGATAACGAAGACTAATACTCCCTCCGTTTCGCAAAGAGTGTTGTTTTGATATTTTTCATACATATTAAGAAAATGATTGAAATGTAATTAAGTTGTTATTAATTATATCTATTTGACAAATAATATTTGAGATAAATAAAATTATTTATAAAATCAATGCAATTTGCAATTAATTTCTAGCTGAAAGTAAATATAATTTGCATTAGAACTGTAAAGTGACATTTTTTGTGTAATAAGAAAAAAGTGTTAGAATGACACTTATTAAACAGAAGGAGTAATTGATTTGTATATTTACAAATGAAAGCGCGTCTGGTCTTTTAGTTGCTTCAGAAATATTGACTATACTAAATAGAGACCCACGTTTTGTGTGGAGTGAATAATAATATTTGATATAATTTATATTGGTAAAAATTAAACACATTGTCAACAATATTATGAGAAAATAAGAACTAATATATAAACAATTTAACATGCAATTTTACTATATAATCATAGATGTATGAATTCATGGCTCATGACGAAATCAATATTGACAATGGGCTCATATGCTGACCGATGTAATTTCATTATCTGGGGCACGAGAAAAAAAAAATTGTGTGGAAAGTTTCTTTTACACATCAGGATGAATACGAGGATCAAAACAAATGAAAGAGGAAGAGGTATTTGTGATGGGAATTAGGTTAATAATTTAAACTAGACGATGTCCCGCACCTTGTGCGGACTAATATATATCCAACCAATTTCAATTTTAATATAACTTTTATTTTAATTTAAATTATTTAATTAATTTTAAGTATTAAATTAATACAAATATAAAATTTTATTTTTTATTATAATGAAACTTAGAAAGTGACTTATTAATTGTAAAAAAAAAATATATATTTCTTTTGTCATCAAATTCTACATGTTATCAGTAATATTTAAAAAATTATCATCATAATAACCTAACAAAGTTCTATTAATATTTAAAATAACAAAAAAATAAAAATTTATAAAATAAAAGTATAATTATCAATTATCAGTAAAACCTATAAAAACAAATATTTCTACATCAAATAATAATATAGATGATTAAACATTTTTTGTTTGATGATTCAAATGAGCATCAATTTAATTAGATTTTATATAAATTTCATATTCATCAAAGTCTATAGTAACACTTATTAACAAATTTTACAATAAATAAAAATATATTTCTATTTAACTAAAAATTTATTAAATAATTATCCTGAATATAATGAAAAATATTTATTAAATAATCATTAAAATTGTTTTAAAATTAACAATTAATTTTTAATTAAAATTAATGATTAAATTTAAAATCATGGAAAATATGACACATATGCTTCTAAACACTAATAAAAATATGACAAATAATCAAAATAATATTATATAATTTAATATTACTAAAGTGAATATAAGATAAATATATATTTAAAATTGTTTCTAAAATTAATAATTAGCATGAATATAATAAAAATATTTATTAAATAATCATAAAAATTGTTTTTAAACTAATAATTCAAAAGTTTATTAATTTAAATTAATGACTAAACTTAGAATTATGGAAAAATGGAACATAAGCTTTTAAAAACTAATAAAACTTGACAAATAAGCAAAATAATAATATACGATTTAATATTACTTAAATAAACATAAGATGAACATATCTGTAAAATTATTGCTAAAATTAATAATTATCCTGAATATAATGAAAAATATTTATTAAGTAATCATTAAAATTATTTTAAAAGTAACAATTTAAAAACTAATGAGTAAACTTAAATTCGTGTACTAATAATTCAAAATATATTAATTAAAACTAATGATTAAACTTAAAATCATGAAAAATATGACACATAAACTTCTAAAAAGTAATAAAAACATGATAAATAAGTAAAATAATATTATATAATTTAATATTACTAAAGTAAATATAAGATGAGCATATCTATAAAATTATTACTAAAATTAATAGTTATCTTTAATATAACAAAAAAATATTTATTAAATAATTACTAAAATTATTTATAAATTAACAATTCAAAATTTTATTAATTAAATAATGACTAAACTTCAAATCATAGAAAATATGACACATAAGTTTCTAAAAACTAATAAACATATGAAAAACAAGCTAAATAATATTATGCAATTTAGTATTAGTAAAGTAAACATAAGATGAACTTATCTATAAAATTATTTATAAAATTAATAATTATCCTGAATATAATAATAATTATTCTGAATATAATAAAAAATATTTATTAAATAATCACTAAAAAAATTTAAAAACTAATAATTCAAAAACTATTAATTAAAACTATTGACTAAATTTAGAATCAAGGAAAATATGACACATAAGCTTCTAAATAAAAATGACAAATAAGCAAAAATTAATAAACTTCTAGATTATAATTCAAAAACGTAAAATCATGGAAAATATGACACATAAGATTCTAAAACCTAATAAAAATATGACAAATCAACAAAATAACCTAAAATTATGGAGAATATGACAAATCAGCCAAATCACTTCTTAAATAATAGTATAGATTATTAAAGATAAATTTAATAATTAACATTAGAAAAATAATTATGACAGAGACATATAAAAATTGGACTTCTTAAATATAGTATTATAAAGTAAGAAAATATGTATATACATTTTAGATTTCATAATATATATGTCATTTTAAATCAATTTCTTAGATTTTGAAGAGCTCCTAACATAATATAAATCACTTTGATAATTGTTGATTACAACTTATATACCTCAGAATGAACTTAGCCATGAAGTCACTTTCTTGCTTGTCTACTTTAAGTAATTTATGTGTTCGCTAACCGTTAATTTGCTTTTATTTTTAAAGACCCCATTCGCAGGTTTGAAAACATGCCGACTCCTCATACAATAACACATTCATGTTAACAGAGTATTTCTATTCTCCATATCTATATTTAGGTTTTGTATTGTAATATCTTAATTTATGGTATAAAGAAAGGTTTTAAAAAATTAATTTAATTATTTATGTCAGCATTTTTTTTTGAGTACACATAAAAAAAACTACAAAATTAAGCGTGATTGAGTTGGCATAGTCAAATGGTAGGTAACCTATCGAAGTGATTCGCGATATTATGTGAATGAGGCTAAAACACGAAGAAAAATAATGTTGTGATTGCAGCCTCAGTAAACAATTATTCAAACCTCGAAAAAATTATCAGACCGTCTGTCACATGGAATGAGGTCCATAGACAGAGTGAACGGGTAAGAGAGACCCATTAGCCAGTCGAAACGTTACATGTGGTATCAGAGCCAAACTCATACGATTGTGGAATCCTTTGTAACTCATACTAACATGGATAACGATCTTGGGACGCAACGAGGATGTTGTGTTATGTGGAAAGAAGTGAATTGTAATATCCTAGTTTGTATTTATATGTTAAAAGTCTTAGGAGAATAGATTTAGCCACCTAAATCACCAAAGTGCATTGATCTTTCCAGGTTTATATTCTAAAAATTTTTAAAGCTAAGCAAGTTTGAGTTGGAATAGTCAATAGATGATAATTTGTGTAAGTGTGAGTGAGGTTAAAATATGAGAAATGTCGTGATTATAAGGTTAGTAGACAATTATTTTAAGTCTCTGAAAATTTAATGCAACATCCATCATATAAAATAAGGCCCACAGGTCATTATAAGCATACATGAAAAACCCATTAATCTGAATGATCAGGGCGATACATGTATATACTAGTACTTTCTGCCAGCCTAAAAATCTCTAGTTAAACAAAGGTAGATGAATTTTCCGGCAAATCTGATATATACCGTTTATTTATTAGTACCAAGTGGCCAGTAAAGAAATCATTCGAATTTTAATAATCACAATCCAAGTCTGAACATGTTCACATATAATGAAGAGAAAGCATTATTATTTTATTACATAAGAAACTTCCGGTAAAGATATGTTAAAAAAAAAAGAACTTCCGGTAAAGATGATAGCGCTCCCTTATTTTATTGAAACGAAGTGGGAAGTAAAGTAAAGTAAAGGTATACGCGGTTTACAATTTAGTAAAAAAATATTGATTAAAAACGCAAATTAAAAACGTTTCAGTAATCAAATTGTTATTATAAAAAGAAATAAAGCATATAATTCTAGGTTAAATGATCTATAAAAAGGGAATCAGACACACAAGACAGAGACACAACAACCTTAAACATGTCTCTAAAGATGGGACTTGAGACACAACAAAACCTCTCCCATGGAATCATATCTTTTGTTTCTCCTCAGAAACTATTATCAAAGCCAGTTGCCTTGAAGTTACCTTGGAATCTTCCAAAGACACGCCCCGTCAAACTTCCTCAGACTCCTTCAGCGCCAAGCCCCAAGCTTCCTCTGACTTCTCCCAATAAACCACAACTTCCAGAAATTGATTTTCCCCCCGATGACTTTCCAAATTTGCCTAAATGGAATACTCCAGATTCCGACACTTCAAAGGTTCCACCGGTAAGACCTCCGCCCACTGCTCCAGGCACCATAGAGCCCCGAGCTCCAGGCATCATAAAGCCCCGAGCTCCAGGCACCATAGAGATTCAGCCCCGTGCTCCAGGCATCGTAAAGCCTCCGCCCGGTAATGCAGACAAGACAATTTAAGTTTCCCGTTGGGTGATCCGGAGGGTGTGCTCCAGCTTCCAGGCATGTAGCTCTGCTATGCCACATTAAAAGGATTTGAAATCTTGCTATATATATATATATATATATATGTGTGTTTCCTACTCGGCTTAATAGTCTCAAAGTTTTTATTTCTCTTAAATTATTATAAGTTCTAAGCATATTTAGATAATTGTTTTCATATGTTCTTAATGTAATTCTCAGGAAGTTTTATATAATTATATAGTTTGCAAGTTTTGAGTATAAAACTGTCATCTTCTTACCAAAATACCATTAATCTTCAAATAATCACCTTTTACAAAAAGTGTTATATATAGCTGCTATCTCTACCTATTCAGAAAGATTGTGCAAAAAGAGTTAAGATGGTAAAATAAACCGAATAGGCTTTAATCTTGGAGTGAGAAAAGAAACGAATGAAATTGATTTTTTTATCGGCCAAATTTCCATTAAATGGAAAAGATATGTCCAATGGGCAGTGTTACAATATTAAAACATTTGTAGTCATTTAAAACAAAAGTAAAAGAAAACTGTTTTTAGGATTTAAATGACAACATGCAAAAAACTTACAGAACAGCTGCAGTCCTAATAATAAAAGCATATATACATGTAAATATTTTTGTTACTATTAATTTCTATGTGATGGGGTAAGTGTCAAATGTTCTTTGATTTCCGCTCGGGTTCCATGACAGTAAACCCAGTTGAATGACCTGGGTGTACGTAACCAATCTAATAAGAAGTAATCTCTAGAGATGAAAGTTTGTGATTAAGTGTGATCACTAAATGTGAAAACGACTGTACTAAACTCAACATTTTGTAACCTTAAGCAGATCATTAAAAGGAAATGAACAGGTAAGTAATCAAAAAAAAAAAAAATTCAAGAAAAGATCTTTCATCTTCCAAAACAGGATCCACATTGTTCAACATTACAAACTAAAATGACGAAAAGCAACAATAAAAAAAAACTCAAAAATGTCTTCAGAACCTGAGCTTGGTGAAGAACCACCTGTTCTTCCCGGTCTTGAAACGCTCCTCGAGCTTAGCCTTAGCCTCCTTGAGAGCAGCGACCTTCTTGTCCTTGGACGAAAGAGCCTCGAGGGTCGCCACTTCCTTGAGATCTACGTCGAGGGTGTAACGTGTAGGCATCAGATGCTGGTAGTTAACGAGTTTGATGAAACACTTGACTCTAGATTTCTTTGCAGTCTTCTTGGCCGAGTCCTTGCGGATGACCTTGCTCGGGTATTTCTTGAGTCCGGCGACGAGGCAGTGGCCGTAAGGACGCTCACGGTTTCCGTCGTCGAAGGAACGGATGATGACGGCCTTCTTTCCGGCGTATCGGCCTTGAAGGAGGATCACCGCTTTGTTCTGCTTCAAGAATTTCACCATTGTTTCTTCCCTTCTCTTCTATCGCCGCAAAGAATAACCCTAAGTGGTGAGAGAATTCTAGGTTTAATAGTGATAAACCCTAGCCCAGTGAAAAGGCCCCGTATTGGGCCGTTAAGTTACACCCAATAAGTTTTTATCATAAAATACTTTTTTTTAAATGACCAAATAATTTTGGGCAATTCTCTCCCATAATTCTATTTTTTTTAGTTTTAGTCACACAAATAGTACACAGAAAAAATAACCAAAATAACATTTTTTATTTTCAAATTTTAATTTTAATTTTTTTATTTTTTAAAATTTGAAACTTTAACTCCATAGTCAACCCTTTAAAACTTAACATTAAGAATATAAATATTTATTTACCTCTTTAATAAAACATTTTGATTTTTTTTCTTCTCAAAGACTATTTTTGTGTTTAAAACTTTAAAGGTTATTCTAAGATATTTCTCGATAATTTTTTTTTTAATATTTACTTTTTGTTAAATAAAAATAAAGATAAAAGTTTTTTTTAAATCCTACTTTAATAGTATAGATTTTGATTATTTTGAATTTAGACACTATTTTTGTGATAAAAAAAATATTTTAATGCAATTTTCTTATAAATCACATCATACTAACTAAAATAAATATACTTTTTCAAAACTAGAAGTAAAACAACTATATATATATGTCATTTAATTATGGTATGAAAAACAAACAAGTTTTTTTGCTCCTCTCGCCAGACCTATAGAAATCATGGATTAACGTAGAAACTAAGTTAGCAATCTGAAGGTGAGAAGGGAAAAACTTAATCTTAAGGTGACAAGGGAAGTTCATCCTCTTCCATGGGATCTTCTCCACCAGACATGGTTTCTTCTACCTCATCTGTTTCGTTATCTACATAAGCCTGAGAACTCACTATTTGCCCTCTCAAGTCCTTGTGTTTCAAGCTACCTGCAAATTACAGAATCACACTCAATAAAAGTGTACACACTACTGAATGGTAGAGAACCTATAGCATTCAGTAATGATTTGAAGCCACTGAGATTTTGAATAAAGATTAGAGTGCAGTCATGTCGTACCCATCCAGAAGTTAGAGCCGCGTGATGTTGTATGGAGAAGAGCCTTTACGTGAAACAGAAAGCGCTCTAAAGATCTCTTCGTTGCTGGTATTTTGCTGGTGATGGCTGTTTGTTTCATACCCTAAAAACAATCTCTCACAGTCATTTCTTCTCTCTCTGAGAAGGAAAAAAGAAAAGAAAAAGGTTTCTTAAACTAACCTTAGCTTTAGAACACAGAGTCTGTAACGTTCTTGTAGCCTTTTGGAGATCTTTGACCTAATTCAAATGTCAGTTGTGAAAATTTTAGTGGACTAAGAGAGATGCAGTGAAGGAAGAGGCGAAGAATACCAACTTACCAGCTGGATGACTAGTTCGTTATGATCTTGAAAATGTGCTTCCAGGAAATCAAAAACTACATATTTGTTGTTTCAAATATCAAATAAGCCAACAAAAATCAGGTAATTCGACTCTTGTGTGAAATGATGGAAGAGATTATACCTTTTAGAAATGAGTCCACATACTTCCCACCATACTTGATAGCCATTCCGTGGATTGTAACCTGTTTAAGTCACTTATCACCATTGCATTCCACAATGACAGTTTTTGCACTAGCAGTGTGCCTATGCTCATGTTAAATGTTACGGAAAATCCGGCACCTTTTCATGCGAGCGACACAAGTTGACTAAAGACACTATCACATTTACAGTCTTCTGAATGTTTTTCAAGTGTGCTTCAGTAGCTTCCGATTGGCAGTTTTGCCGTTTCTCTGAGCTAACAGCCTTCACCTAATCAGGATCCACATGGTAGAATAAAAAGGCGAGAACTCTAACTGTATGACAAAGAAGATAGTAATAAATGCAGAATCAGACAGAGCAAAGATGGATTACTGACCAGTTTGTTGAGAATTGCAAGGTTTTCTTCATGCTGCATAAATCACCAGCAAAGATGAGGCTATTAGTCTATAACAGGAGACTGGCATACATATGAGATATCTAAGAATTTGCCTTACCAATGTCTTGTACCATCCTCTGAAAGTCGCTGAACATAGTGTAGGGAATTCATGATCATGAGCATTATCTTCTCTTGTTGACTTGGATAGAGAGGCCTAATGCAATCAAATTCCGGAGACAGTGCGCAAACGAGTTAATTTAGCGTATTAACCATTTGCGGATTTTCCATTGCAGGATGTAATAGTCAATCAACTCAGCATGGAGAAGATGTGTTTAGTTTCCACGGACAATAATTCAAGTGGAAGTTTATGCTTTCAAAGCTTTCATATTAATCAAACTTTATGCAAAACAGAGACCATGGAAAGATTTTAATTTTTCTGCAACGTACCTGTGGCAAAATGGTACAGGCAAGCTCGTCAAGCAAATCAGATGTGGATCCACTGGTTTCCAGGTATATTCGCAATATGTTTTGCACCATTTCACCCTGCAGAAACCCAAAGCTACAAACATTGAGAATATTGAACGCACTACCGTGAATTGTGCTATCCATGAAATTGACACAAAATGAACATACTTTGTTCTTCAAACCCTTATTATCAGTACTTTCATCTATCCATTCATGCCTTAGAAGTTTCTCAGCAGAAGTTCCCAGTTTGGCATGCAGACTGGATACAAGACCCTGAATGGGACCTGCATATCTCTTCTTAGTAGCTTCCTCAGATTCCTTACCAATATATTTTTGTGCAGAGGTCACCACTAACTGTAGAGTGAGAAGACATTCGAAGGCCAGATCAAACGAGAAGGAACAAGCTGCAGCAACATTTAACAGTCTCAACGGGAGTTAGAATAAGATAAAATATATGACCTGGAATAATGGGAAATCAAGACAAATATTTACCGTTGCTTAAAATATCTTCAAAGAAACAATAAACACCAATATACATGTAGTCCTTTGTTCCAGGTGAAGGGAAAGGTTGCAAATCTGGGAAGCTAGCAACTGGAATTTCTGTGGGCTGGAAGGCTTTCAGAAGATCCAGCAGCAGCGATTTGTCTGTTTCAAACCCAGGGATGGTCAACATCTGTGACACAACGTTAAATTTGGGAACTGAAATTAGCATACTGGTATCCAAGTTAGGATTAAAAGGAAATAAATGCAAACATTGTCGAACTACTTAAGTTAGGAACCACATGAATCACAAAACTGGTATAAGATAAACACATAAATTACCTTGCTGAAACAGAATAAAACTTCTTTGCACACCATTGTGTAAATCAGAGATTCAAAAACTACTATATTGGATGTGTTCGGATTTCCCGCCTTCGCAAACTCATCTCTCCAAGTAGTTTGAGAAGTTTCCTCACCTATTATTGTTTAGGTCAGATTTGAACAAGCTACATCAGTACCTTTAGACTGCAGTAGGTTGAGATTTCCACTTGTCATAC
>MU106535.1:3791-25020 GCA_012274485.2 Sinapis alba
TGGGTCATTTTTCATGTACTGATGGGACCAGTCCGGACAGTCCATAGTCCGCTGAGTTAAATCCTTCCATTCAGTTTGGTTAAGGCTGATCATATCAGCCTATCAGTACGTATGGGTAGAATTTTCATGACCTGATGGACCATTCTGGACAGTCCTTGGTCCATCCAGGCATTACGGATGGCTAATCATATCAGCATGTCAGTACGTATGTGTCATTTTTCATGTACTGATGTGACCAGTCTGGACAGTCCATGGTCTGTTAAGTTAAATCCTTCCATTCAGTTTGGATAAGGTTGATCATTTCAGCCTATCAGTATGTATGGGTCGATTTTTCATGACCTGATGGACCACTCTAGGCAGGCCTTGGTCCATCCAGGCATTATGGATGGCTAATCGTATCATCATATCAGCCTGTATGGGTTATTTTTCATGTACTGATGGACCAGTCTGGACAGTCCTTGGTCCTTCCAGGCAATATGAATGGCTGATCATACCAGCCTATCAGTACGTATGGGTCATTTTTCATGTACTGTTGGGACAAGTCCGGACAGTCCATGGTCCATTGATTTAAATCCTTCCATTCAGTACGGTTAAGGCTGATCATATCAGCTTATCAGTACGTATGAGTGGATTTTTCATGGCCTGATGGACCAGTCTTGACAGTCCTTTGTCCTTCCAGGCAGTATGTATGGCTGATCGTATCAACCTATCAGTACTTATGGGGTCATTTTTCATGTACTGATGGGACCAGTCCGGACAGTCCATGGGGTGTTAAGTTAAATCCTTCCATTCAGTTTGGATAAGGCTGATCATTTCAGCCTATCAGTACATATGGTTCGATTTTTCATGGCCTGATGGACCAGTCTGGGCAGTCCTTGGTCCTTCCATGCAGTAAGGATGGATGATCGTACCAGCCTATCAGTACGTATGGGTCATTTTTAATGTACTAATGGGACCAGTCTAGACAGTCCATGGTCCGTTGAATTAAATCCTTCCATTCAGTACGGATATGCTGATCATATAAGCCTATAAGTACATATGGATCAATTTTTCATGGCTTATTCGACCAGGCTGGGCAGACCTTGGTCCTTAAAGGCAGTACGGATGGCTGATCTTATCAGCCTATCAATACGTATGGGTCATTTTTCAAGTACTGATGGGACCAGTCCAGACAGTCCATGGTCCGTTGAGTTAAATCCTTCCATTCAGTCCCGTTAAGGCTGATCATATCAGCCTATCAGTACGTATGGGTCGATTTTTCATGGCCTGATGGACCAGTCTGGACAGTCCTTGGTCCATCCAGGCAGTACGGATGGCTAATCGTATCATTATATTAGAACGTATGAGTCATTTTTCAAGTACTTATGGGACCAGTCCGGACAGTCCATGCTCCGTTGAGTTAAATCCTTTAATTCAGTACGGTTAAGGCTGATCATATCAGCCTATCAGTACGAATGGGTTGATTTTTCATGGCCTGATGGACCAGTCTGGACAGTCCTTGGTCCATCCATGCTATACGTATGGCTGATCGTATAGCCTATCAGTACGTATGAGTTATTTTTCATGTACTGATGGACCAGTCTGGACAGTCCTTGGTCCTTCCAGGCAGTACGGATGGATGATCATACCTGCCTATCAGTACGTATGGGTCATTCTTCATGTACTGTTGAGACCAGTCCGGATAGTCCATGGTCCATTGAGTCAAATCCTTTCATTCAGTAAGGTTAAGTCTGATCATGTCAGCTTATCACTACGTATGAGTGGATTTTTCATGGCCTGATCGACTATTCTGGACAGTCCTTTGTCCTTCCAGGCAGTACAGATGGCTGATCGTATCAGCCTATCAGTTCGCATGGGTCATTTTTAATGTACTGATGGGACCAGTCCGGACAGGCCATGGTCCATTGAGTTAAATCCTTCCATTCAGTTTCGATAAGGCTGATCATTTCAGCCTATCAGTACGTATGGGTCGATTTTTCATGGCCTAATGGACCAGTCTGGACAGTCCTTGGTCCATCCAGGCAGTACGGATGGCTAATCGTATCATTATATTAGCACGAATGGGTCATTTTTCAAGTACTTATGGGACCAGTCCGGACAGTCCATGCTCCGTTGAGTTAAATCCTTTAATTCAGTACGGTTAAGGCTGATCATATCAGCCTATCAGTACGAATGGGTTGATTTTTCATGGCCTGATGGACCAGTCTGGACAGTCCTTGGTCCATCCATGCTATACGTATGGCTGATCGTATCAGCCTATCAGTATGTATGAGTTATTTTTCATGTACTGATGGACCAGTCTGGACAGTCCTTGGTCCTTCCAGGCAGTACGGATGGATGATCATACCTGCCTATCAGTACGTATGGGTCATTTTTCATGTACTGTTGAGACCAGTCCGGATAGTCCATGGTCCATTGAGTCAAATCCTTTCATTCAGTAAGGTTAAGTCTGATCATGTCAGCTTATCACTACGTATGAGTGGATTTTTCATGGCCTGATCGACTATTCTGGACAGTCCTTTGTCCTTCCAGGCAGTACAGATGGCTGATCGTATCAGCCTATCAGTTCGCATGGGTCATTTTTAATGTACTGATGGGACCAGTCCGGACAGGCCATGGTCCATTGAGTTAAATCCTTCCATTCAGTTTCGATAAGGCTGATCATTTCAGCCTATCAGTACGTATGGGTCGATTTTCAGGGCCTGATGGACCAGTCTTGACAGTCCTTAGTCCTTCCAGGCAGTACGAATGGCTGATCGTATCAGCCTATCAGTACGTATGGGTCATTTTTAATGTACTAATGGGACAAGCCTAGACAGTCCATGGTCTGTTTAATTAAATCCTTCCATTCAGTACGAATAAGGCTGATCATATAGGCTTATCAGTACGTATGGGTCAATTTTTCATGGCCAGTTGGACCAGTCTGGGCAGACCTTGGTCCTTAAAGGCAGTACGGATGGCTTATCGTATCAGCCTATCAATAGGTATGGGCCATTTTTAAAGTACTGATGGGACCAGTCCGGACAGTCCATGGTCCGTTGAGTTAAATCCTTTCATTCAGTACGGTTAAGGCTGATCATATCAGCCTATCAGTACGTTTGGGTCGATTTTTCATTGCCTGATGGACCAGGCTGGATAGTTCTCGGTCCTTCCAGGCAGTACGGATGGCTGATCGTACCAGCCTATCAGTACGTATGGGTAATTTTTAATGTACTAATGGGACCAGTCTAGACAGTCCATGGTCCGTTGAATTAAATCCTTCCATTCTGTACGGATAAGGCTGATCATTTAAGCCTATCAGTACGTATGGATCAATATCTCATGGCTTGTTCGACCAGGCTGGGCAGACCTTGGCCCTTCAAGGCAGTACGGATGGCTGATCTTATCAGCCTATCTGTACGTATGGGTCATTTTTCAAGTACTGATGGGACCAGTCCGGACAGTCCATGTCCGTTGAGTTAAATCGTTCCTTTCAGTACGGTTAAGGCTGATCATATCAGCCTATCAGTACGTATGGCTCGATTTTTCATGGCCTGATGGACCAGTCTGGACAGTCCTTGGTCCATCCAGGCAGTACGGATGGGTGGTTGTACCAGCCTATCAGTACGTATGGGTCATTTTTAATGTACTAATGGAACCAGTCTAGACATTCCATGGTCCGTTGAAATAAATCCTTCCGTTTAGTACGGATAAGTCTGATCATATAGGCCTATCAGTACGTATTGGTCAATTTTTCATGCCCAGTTGGACCAGTCTAGGCAGACCTTGGTCCTTCAAGGCAGTACGGATGGCTGATCGTATCAGCCTATCAGTAGGTATGGGTCATTTTTCAAGTACGGATGGGACCAGTTTTGACAGTCCATGGTCCGTTGAGTTACTTCCTTCCATTCAGTACGGTTAAGACTGATCATATCAGCCTATCAGTACGTATGGGTCAATTTTTCATGGCCTGATGGACCAGTCTGGACAGTCCTTGGTCCATCCAGGCAGTACGGATGGCTAATCGTATTATCATATCAGCACGTTGGGTTATTTTTCATGTACTAATGGGACCAGTCTGGACAGTCCATGGTCCGTTGAGTTAACTTGAGTAGTTGCTGGACAAGGGTTTTATAAGACCTAGTGTGTCACCTTGGAGAGCACCAGTTCTTTTTGTGAAAAAGAAAGATGGTAGCTTCAGGTTTTGCATTGACTATCGAGGGTTGAACCGGGTCACTGGGAAGAACAAGTACCCATTACCTCAGATATGAGATGTTGGATCAGCTCAAGGGTGCAAAGTGGTTCTCTAAGATCGATTTGGCTTCAGGGTATCATCAGATCCCTATTGAACCAAATGATGTTAGAAAGACAGCATTCCGAACAAGGTACCTTAGTCATTCCGAGGGCTAACTCAGATCTTAGCTCAGAACTACCTTAGTCATTTACTAGCTTAGATCAACTCAACACATACGCAGGGGAAAACAACTATCATCCATTTGTCTAAACCAATCTAACACTTGTCGGGTCGTATCACTTCAGCTAATGGTTAGTATACTCAACTACCAGCTAACTCCAAGGTCGGTTCTGAACCCAAACAAAGTCATACAAATCCTAGGTTCCATTCCCCTAAACCATTCTATCTATATCTAAGCAACATGGCTAGATCATACCTTTGCCACATCCACAGAACTTGTTAGCTCTTTATCTCAGCTGACTTAGCTTGCTTATTCCTGCATAAACTCTTTCCTTGGGTACTTAGTCATTCAACCAACAATCCCCACAGACCAAGTAACCTTTGGGAAGTCTTCAATAATAATTAGTAAGCATCTGGCTCATCTCAGCATATGCATCATCCAATATCCTTACGCTGTGTAGGATATAATACCAAGTCCTCTCATGGACTAATAATATCAAGTCCTCTCATGGACTAATCATACCAAGTCCTCTTATGGAATAATAATACCAAGTCCTCTCATGTACTAATAATTCCCATCAGATCCTAAGTCAATCAACCAACCACCCCACATGACTCAGAACTGATGAATCTTCACGCTTATCAGACCAGCCAAGGAACCATGTCCCAATGGACCCGATCAGTCTTGCTCTTACAACTGGTGCATCCTTTGATCACTCAGAGAAGACACCTCGATTCCTCAACCAAGGATCAGGACGTTCAGCCTTTCTCAAGATCGGATAACACACGGCCCTCCTTGCACAAGTACCCCCAGCACATTACTACTGGTCTTCACCACCTAGTATTGGTAGTACTCTCCTTCATGGCTCTTGGCCAATGCTTTGTACTTATCTTACCAACACCAAGGTTGATAACTAACCTTCCTTATGATAAATATCATAAGCGACAAACATATCACAGCACACTAGCATATGATCAGATAACCTAACACAAGGATCTCACTCCAATATACCCTCAGGTCCAATTCGACGTTAAGCAAACCTCCTCCAAAAATTAATTAAAATTCATATAAACTCATTATAAATCCCAACTAAGATATATCCATGATCAGAATCCAATGAATCGACCCATACCATATGGATTTGGATCATGATCAGTCAAACCGACCAAAACTTGACATCATCAAATCAATTCCTAAAAATTGATTAAATTCATATAAACTCATGATAATTCCCAACTAAGATAATCACACAATCAGAATTTACAGAACCGGTCTCGATCCTATAGATCTTGTCCAAAATAAGTCAAACCGGTCAAAAGTGAACCTCAACAAATCAATTCCGAAAAATTTATTAAAATTCATGTAAACTCATGATAACTCCCAACTAAGATAATTCGACAATCATAATTTACAGAACCGGTCTCTATCCTATAGATCTCAACCAAAATCAGTCAAACCGGTCCAAAGTGAACCCCATCAAATCAATTCCTAAAAATTGATTAAAATTCATTTAAACTCATGATAACTCCTAACTAAGAGAATTCCACAATCATAATTTACAGAACCGGTCTCTATCCTATAGATCTCAACCAAAATCAGTTAAACCGGTCCAAAGTGAACCTCATCAAATCAATTCCTACAAAATGATTAAAATTCATGAAAACTCATGATAAATCATAACTAATACTTTCCCATAATCATAATTCAATGAATCAACCCAGACCATATGAATTCTGATCATAATCAGTCCGGCCAAGACCATGGACTATTACCTCTTTACCTCCTTACCAAGGGCGATCATGCTCCTCCACAGCATGCCTACATCAAGCCCTTATCAAATACTTCCATTATTGATAACATCCAATCATGAGTCGTGCCCATCATCCCTTCCATGGACCTTCCATAAAACCAGTTTCTACACTGCATCCGCCTTCAAGGCTGTTCATGCCTTTGAGAGTGGAGTCTGACCTTCTCTCTTCTCTCCTGGCCATTTGCGTGTAATCTAAAGACACATAGTAATCCTAGGACGTTATTATCCCTGATAAAACACCATCAAAGGTTCGTTCATAACTTCCCCTTTGACTGTCCACAAAACTGCCTCTTTGCTGCATTCACACCTATTTCGGTATTGGATTGTTTAATCCGACCATACCTATGTTTTTCTATGGTTTTCTTTGTGTCTCTGTCTAGTATCCATACTACTAATCTCACAGAAAACTCCACCGGAAACAACCAAGGAACCACCTTGGAATCAAATCTCAACCGCCGATTTCTCTCTTTTTCTCTCTTCAAGTTTGTCTGAGTTTCTCTGTCTTTTCCCCCTCATGATTTCAACAGAGGCCAGAAAATAATGATAAAGAAACATATTATAACGTCTGTTTTTCTCTGGTTTTCTTTGTGTCTCTGTCTAGTATCCATCCTCTTAATCTCACAGACAAACTCCACCGGAAACAACCAAGGAACCACCATGGAATCAAATCTCAACCGCCGATTTCTCTCTTTTTCTCTCTTGAAGTTTGTCTGAGTTTCTCTTTATTCTCCCCCTCATGATTTCAACATAGGCCAGAAAATAATGATCAAGAAACAGATTATAACCTCTCTTTTAACTGCCTGGACGAGCAGTTCCAAAAATATAATCAAAAGGGTCAGTTTTCCCCATAACTGTCACCGTAACTGCCTTTGGCAGTTTCTTCCCTTTTCTTCCTTTCTTTTAAAAATAACTCATGAGCCTATGGCAGTTACCAGACGTCCTGGGCCTTTCAAACCACCCCTGGACATGTCCAAAACAATCCCAAAGTGATTTCCCATACCCATGGTCCAACCACAAGAGCCCACCGGTCCATCGGTACACATGGGTCGTCCACTTGGCCCGGTCACTGTACGGACCCAGCCCAACTGTCCAAGACTTGAACACTCAGTCCAGCTGAGTTGAGATGAACCCCCGATGACCCAGCTGAGTGAGCTAGTAGTTCAGATAGTGTGCGCTGACCAGTGAGTGTGGAGCTAAACACACTCTACTTTAGCTCCAACCGAGCTTCGACCAGCTGGTTGAGCTTCTTCCTTGCATCTCCTAGCTGTCATACACTGTGTCCAGCTAGTTTTCTTCATCTTATTCAATCATTCTAAGTCCTTTGGTCCATTTACAGACCTAGACTTAGTTTTCTCATGATCCATTCTGATCATTCACTTCATTACAGCTTGTTCACGATCAATTCCCATGATCTGAACCAAAGCAGTCACGTTTCTGTTGAAACGTCTAGCCCTTATGTTAAGTTCCAGGAACGGGGACATGATAGAATTACACAATCAGAATTTACAGAACCGATCTCTATCCTATAGATCTCTACCAAAATCAGTCAAACCGGTCCAAAGTGAACCTCATCAAAACAATTCCTACAAATTGATTAAAATTCATGAAAACTCATGATAAATCATAACTAAGAGTTTACCATAATCAGAATCAAATGAATCGACCCAGACCATATGGATTCTGATCATGATCAGTCCGGCCAAGGCCATGGACTATTACCTCCTTACCTCCTAACCAAGGGCGATCATGCTCCTCCACTGGTCCATCAGGCCATGAAAAATCAATTCATACGTACTGATGGACTGATATGATCAGCCTTAACCGTACTGATTGAAAGGATATAACTCAACGGACCATGGACTGTCTAGACTGGTCCCATCAGTACATGAAAAATAACCCATACGTACTGATAAGCTGATACGATCAGCCATCCTTACTGCCTGGAAGGACAAAGGAGTGTCCAGACTGGTCCATCAGGCCATGAAAAATCCACTCATATGTACTGATAAGCCGATATGATCAGTGTTAACCGTACCGAAAAGCTGATATGATCAGTGTTAACCGTACTGAAAAGCTGATATGAACAGCATTAACCGTACTGAATGGAAGGATTTAACTCAATGGACCATGTACTGTCCGGTCTGGTCCCAACAGTACATGTAAAATGACCCATACATACTGATAGGCTGGTACGATCACCCATCCGTATTGCCTGGAAGGACCAAGGACTGTCCAGACTGGTCCATCAGTACATGAAAAATGACCCATACGTACTGAATAGGCTGATACGATCAGCCACCCGTACTGCATGGATGGACCAAAGACTGTTCATAATGGTCCATCAGGCCATGAAAAATCAACTCATACGTACTGATAGGTTGTTATGATCAGCCTTAACCGTACTCAATTGAAGGATTTAACTCAACGGACCATGGTCTGTTCGGACTTGTCCCATCAGTACATGAAAAATAACCCATAAGTGCTGGTATGATGATACGATTAGCCATCCGTACATCCTGGATGGACCAAGGACTGTCCAGACTAGTCCATCAGGCCATGAAAAATCGACCCATACATACTGATAGGCTGATATGATTAGCCTTAACCATACTGGATTGAAGGATTTAACTGAACGGACCATGGACTGTCAAAACTGGTCCAATCAGTACATGAAAAATGACCCATACAAACTGATAGGCTGATACGATCACCCACCTGTACAGCCTAGATGGACCAAAGACTGTACAGCCTGGTCCATCAGGCCATGAAAAATTGACCCATACGTACTGCTAGGCTGATATGATCAGCCTTAACCGTACTGAATGGAAGGATTTAACTCAACAGACCATGGACTGTCCAGACTGGTCCCATCAGTACTTGAAAAATGACCCATACGTACTGATAGGCTGATACGATCAGCCATCCATACTGCCTTGAAGGACCACGGTCTGCCCAGACTGGTCCAACAGGCCATGAAAAATCGACATATACATACTGATAGGCTTATATGATCAGACTTATCCGTACTGAATGGAAGAATTTAATTCAACGGATCATGGACTGTCTAGACTAGTCTCATTAGTACATTAAAAATGACCCATACGTACTGATAGGCTGGTACGATCTGCCATCCGTACTGCCAGTCTGGACCAAGGACGTCCAGACTGGTCCACAGGCCATGAAAAATTGACCCATACGTACTGATAGGCTGAAATGAAAAGCCTTATCCAAACTGAATGGAAGGATTTAACTCAGCAGACCATGGACTGTCCGGACTCGTCCCACCAGTAAATGAAAAATGACCCATACGTACTGATAGGCTGATACGATCAGCCATCCGTACTGCGTTGAATGACAAAGGACTGTCCAGACTGGTCCATCAGGCCTTGAAAAATCCACTCATACGTATTGATAAGCTGATATTATTCCCTTAACCGTACTGAATGGAAGCATTTAACTCAATTAACCATGGACTTTCCGGACTGGTCCCAACAGTACATGAAAAATGACCCATACGTATTGATAGGCTTGTACGATCAGCCATCCGTACTGCGTAGAAGGACCAAGGACTGTCCAGACTGGTCCATCAGTACATGAAAAAATGACCTATACGTACTGGTAGGCTGATACGATCAGGCAGCCGTACTGCATGGATGGACCAAGGACTTTCCAGACTGGTCCATCAGGCCATGAAAAATCAACCCATACATACTGATAAGCTGATGTGATCAGCTTTAACCATACTGAATTGAAGGATTTAAGTCAACGGACCATGGACTGTCCGGACTGGTCCCATCAATACAGTAAAAATAACCCATACTTGCTGATATGATGATATGATTAGCCATCCGTACTGCCTGGATGGACGAAGGACTGTCCAGACATGTCCATCAGGCCATGAAAAATCGACCCATACGTACTGATAGGCTGATATGATTAGCCTTAACCTTACTGAATGGAAGGATTTAACTCAACGTACCATGGACTGTAAAAACTGGTCCCATCAGTATATGAAAAATGACCCATACAAACTGATAGGCTGATTCGATCAGCCATCCGTACTGCCTAGATGGACCAAAGACTGTCCAGCCAGGTCTATTAGGCCATGAAAAATCGACCCATACGTACTGATAGGCTGATATGATAAGCCTTAACCGTACTGAATGGAAGGATTCAACTCAATGGACCATGGACTGTCCGGACTGGTCCCATCAGTACTTGAAAAATGACCCATACGTACTGATAGGCTGATACGATCATCCATCCGTACTGCCTGGAAGGACAAAGGATTGTCCAGACTGCTCCGTCAGGCCATGAAAAATCCACTTCTACGTACTGATAAGCTGATACGATCAGCCTTAACCGTACTGAATGTAAGGATTTAACTCAATGGACCATGGACTGTCAGAACTGGTCCTAAATGTGCATGAAAAATTGACCCATACGTAATGGTAGGATGGTACGATCACCCAGACTGGTCCATCAGTCCATGAAAAATTGACCCATACATACTGATATGCTGATACGATCAGCCATCCGTACTGCATGGATGGACCAAGGACTGTCCGGACTGGTTCATCAGGCCATGAAAAATCAACCATACGTACTGATAAGCTGTAATGATCATCTTTGTTCGTACTGAATTGAAGGATTTAACTCATCGGACCATGGACTGTTCAGAATGGTCCTATCAGTACATGAAAAATAACTTATACCTGCTGGTATGATGATACGATTAGCCATCCGTACTGCCTGGCTGGACCAAGGACTGTTCATACTGGTCCATCAGGCCATGAAAGATCGACCCATACGTATTGATAGGCTTATATGATTAACCTTAACCATACTGAATGGAAGGATTTAACTCAACGGACCATGGACTGTCAAAACTGGTCCCATCAGTACATGAAAAATGACCCACACATACAGATGGGCTGATACGATAAGCCATCCGTACTGCCTAGATGAACCAAGGACTGTCCAGCCTTGTCCATCAGGCCATGAAAAATCGACCCATACTTACTGATAGGCTGATATGATCAGCCTTAACTTTACTGAATGGAAGGATTTAACTTAACAGACCATGGACTGTTTGGACTGGTCCCATCAGTACTTGAAAAATGACCCACACGTACTGATAGGCTGATACGATCAGCCATCCGTACTGCCTTGAAGAACCAAGGTCTTCCCAGACTGGTCCAATAGTCCATGAAAATCGACCTATACATACTGATAAGCTTATATGATCAGCCTTATCCGTACTGAATGGAAGGATTTAATTCAACGGACCATGAACTATCTAGACTGGTCCCATTAGTACATTAAAAATGACCCATACGTACTGATAGGCTGGTACAATCAGCCATCCTTACGGCCTGGAAGGACCAAGGACTGTCCAGACTAGTCCATCAGGCAATGAAAAATCGACCCATACGTACTGATAGGCTGAAACGATCAGCCTTATCCAAACTGAATGGAAGGATTTAACTCAACAGACCATGGACTATCCGGACTGGTCCCATCAGTAGATAAAAAAAACCCATACGTACTGTTAGGCTGATACGATCAGCCATCCGTACTGCCTAGATGGACCAAGGACTGTCCAGCCTGGTCCATCATGCCATGAAAAATCGACCCATAGGAACGGATAGACACATATGATTAGCCTTAACCGTACTAAATGGAATGATTTAACTCAATGGACCATGGACTGTCAAAATTGGTCCCATCAGTACATGAAAAATGACCCACACATACAGACAGGCTGATACGATCAGCCATCCGTACTGCCTAGATGGACCAACGACTGTCCAGCCTAGTCCATCAGGCCATGAAAAATCAACCCATACGTACTGATAGGCTTATATGATCAGCCTTAACCGTACTGAATGGCAGGATTAAACTCAACGGACCATGGACTGTCCGGACTGGTCCCATCAGTACTTGAAAAATGACCCATACGTACTGATAGGCTAGTACAATCAGCCATACATACTGCCTTGAAGGACCAAGGTCTGCCCAGACTGGTCCAATAGTCCATGAAAAATCGACCCATACGTACTGATAGGCTTAAATGATCAGCCTTATCCGTACTGAATGAAAGGATTTAATTCAACGGACCATGGACTGTCGAGACTGGTCCCATTAGTACATAAAAAATTACCCATGCGTACTGTTAGGCTGATACGATCAGCCATTCGTACTGCCTGGAAGGACAAAGGACTGTTTAGACTGGTGGTTGGCTCTTGACAAGCGTACCAATGGTACCATTGAATGCTTTGCTGATTTTGAGGTTGAGTGAAACCACAAGTACTTTGCAGCTGAGGCTTGGGATCGTTTGGAGTCTAAGTTCTTGGACTTGGTCCAGGGATGCAGGACTGTTCGTGAGTATGAGGAAGAGTTCAACCGGCTCAGGCGTTATGTGTGTAAGGAGCTGGAGGACGAGGCAGTACAGGTCCGTAGGTTCATCCGAGGCCTTAGGGCTGTATTCCGTACCTATTGCTCCGTCCTCACTTTCCACACTGTCTCTTTGTTGGTGGAACGGATGGCTATGCTGGACACCAACCTTGATGAGGAGGTCAAGCAGAAAGTGAAGAGTGTGTTGGTGTCCACGGCTCAAAGTAGTGACAAGAAGAGAAAGAGGGACTCGGCTTAGGAGGGTAAAACCTTAAGTGGTAGGTCTGAGTGCCCTAAGTGTAGAAGATACCATGGTGGCGAGTGCTGGAAGGCCATGGGAGCCTTTACTCGTTGTGGTAAGATGGATCACTCTGACAAGGACTGTCCAAGTCCGGCAAGTGACTCTAGGACTTGTCACCACTGCGGCCGAAAGGGACACAGCCGCAGGGACTGTCCCAAGATGCAAAGCGGACAGAGTAAAGGGCGTGCAGAGGCAAGTAAGCCAGTTCAGAACCGCAGCCAGACCTCAGCACCACATATGAACGAGCTGTTCAAGGATAAGGGTGAGGCTCAGCCTTACAAGGCGATCACTGGTAATATTCTAGAATTATACTTTTCAATTCCTGTATAATTGCATGGTATGGAACCTAGGATGGATATATACTTTGGTTGGGTCTTGTGTAGGGACCTTAACTATAGGTGGTGTGGAAACACATGTACTTTTCGATACTGGAGCTACACACAGTTTTGTGAGTCCAGATATGGTCGAAAAGGGAATGTTCCGGTATGGAACCTGGAATAGTTCTGACAGAGTGGTTGCTGCTATTGGGCAGATGATGAATCCACTTGGTCTGGTTAAGAACATTCCAGTGATGATCTTCGATAGGCCGATGCCTGTAGATCTGATTGTTGTCCCCCTAAAGAATCATGAGGTGATCTTTGGTATGGACTGGCTTGGAAAGTATCGGGCAACTCGTGATTGTCACCGGGGAAGGCTGCAATTTCAGAATGAGTCTGGACCACCGATCAAGTTCCAACGGATTAAGCCGACCTCTTGGTTTTTGGTGGTTTCAGGAGTCCAGTTGGAAATGATGCTTGGAAATGGCTGTGAGGCCTTTTTGGCTACCATTTACACCAATGAGGTTGTAGGGGGTGGTGACCCGGAGGGGATACCGTTGGTCCGGGAGCTCCAGGATGTATTTGGGGCACTACATGGCATTCCCCCTGATAGGGCTGACCCATTTGTGATATAACTTGAACCCGGAACGGCACCATTGTCCAAAATTCCATATAGAATGGCTCCAGCCGAGATGGCTAAGCTGAAGAAGCAACTAGAGGAGTTGCTGGATAAGGGTTTCAGACTAAGACTCGGAGAGGAAAGGATACGGCTGGAGCATCCGGAACCGTGGGACAGGATGGTGCTGTTCACACTGCAGTTTTACCAGCTGGAACCATTCCAACCACAGTGTTACCAACTCAGGTGGAGTTATGTAACAATGAGACCGGACTTCCAAAGGATCCGATCCTTCCTACTGATACTCGTGTGAATGCTGAGGATGGTCAGCAAGACCAAGTCCAAGTGGACGATGCTGTATCATCCAATGTTGAGCCTCCGGTCATTGTTGTAGACAATGCTGGGATTGCTTGAGTAGAGGTGGTAGCTGAGCCATCTATAAGGGACATACTGGATGCTATGAAACTTATGGGAGCTCAGATGGTGACCTTGACTCAGGCGTTCACTTCGACGGTGAATCCACCTGTTGCAGAGGTTACTCCTCAGGTTCGTGTGGCCGTTCAGGCGAAGGACTGTCCAGACTGGTCGACTGTGTGGCGAAGGCGAAGGCCTGATTGACCAGTCTGGTGTCCGTCCAAGGCAGGTAGCTGAGGTGGTTGAGATCGATCCACCAGCTGGGACTGTTCCCCGTATGGATTACCTGAAGGTTGTGAAGAACATCTCAAAGTTGGGGACCAACACTTTGCTGGAAGTGTTGATCCTATGGAGGCAGATGAGTGGAGGAGTTGGTTGGTTCGTAACTTCCGCTCAACTCGCTGTCTTGAAGATTACCAGAAGGACATTGCAGTGCACTTCTTGGAAGGTGATGCACACAACTGGTGGTTGGCTCTTGACAAGCTTACCAATGGTACCATTGAACGCTTTGCTGATTTTGAGGTTGAGTTAAACCACAAGTACTTTGCAGCTGAGGCTTGGGATCGTTTAGAGTCTAAGTTCTTGGACTTGGTCCAGGGACGCAGGACTGTTCGTGAGTATGAGGAAGAGTTCAACCGGCTAAGGCGTTATGTGTGTAAGGAGCTGGAGGACGAGGCAGTACAGGTCCGTAACTTCATCCAAGGCCTTAGGGCTGAATTCCAGACCTATTGCTCAGTCCGCACTTTCCACACTGTCTCTGAGTTGGTGGAACGGATGGCTAAGCTGGACACCAACCTTGCTGAGGAGGTCAAGCAGAAAGTGAAGAGTGTGTTGGTGTCCACGGCTCAAAGTAGTGACAAGAAGAGGAAGAGGGACTCGGCTGAGGAGGGTAAAACCTCAAGTGGTAGGTCTGAGTGCCCTAAGTGTGGAAGATACCATGGTGGCGAGTGCTGGAAGGTCATGGGAGCCTTTACTCGCTGTGGTAAGATGGATCACTATGACAAGGACTGTCCAAGTCTGGCAAGTGACTCTAGGACTTGTCACCACTGCGGCCCAAAGGGACACAGCCGCATGGACTATCCCAAGATGCAAAGCGGACAGAGTAAAGGGCGTGCATAGGCAAGTAAGCCAGTTCAGAACCGCAGCCAGACCTCAGCACCACATATGTACGAGCTGTCCAAGGATAAGGGTGAGGCTCAGCCTTACAAGGCGATACTGGTAATATTCTAGAATTATACTTTCCAATTCCTGTAGAATTGCATGGTATGGAACCTAGGATGGATATATACTTTGGTTGGGTCTTGTGTAGGGACCTTAAGTATAGGTGGTGTGGAAACACATGTACTTTTCGATACTGGAGCTACACACAGTTTTGTGAGTCCAGATATGGTCGAAAAGGGAATGTTCCGGTATGGAACCTGGAATAGTTCTGACAGAGTGGTTGCTGCTGGTGAGAAGATGATGAATCCACTAGGTCTGGTTAAGAACATTCCAGTGATGATCTTGGACAGGCCGATGCCTGTAGATCTGATTGTTGTCCCCCTAAAGAATCATGAGGTGATGTTGGGTATGGACTGGCTTGGAAAGTATCGGGCAACTCGTGATTGTCACCGGGGAAGGCTGCAATTTCAGAATGAGTTTGGACCACCGATCAAGTTCCAACGGATTAAGCCGACCTCTTGGTTTTTGGTGGTTTCAGGAGTCCAGGTGGAAATGATGCTTGGAAATGGTTGTGAGGCCTTTTTGGCTACCATTTACACCAATGAGGTCGTAGGGGGTGGTGACCCGGAGGGGATACCGTTGGTCCGGGAGCTCCAGGATGTATTTGGGGCACTACAGGGCATTCCCCCTGATAGGGCTGACCCATTTGTGATATAACTTGAACCCGGAACGGCCCCATTGTCCAAAATTCCATATAAAATGGCTCCAGCCGAGATGGCTAAGCTGAAGAAGCAACTAGAGTAGTTGCTGGATAAGGGTTTCATACGCCCTAGTGTATCACCTTGGGGAGCACCAGTCCTATTTGTGAAAAAGAAGGATGGTAGCTTCAGGTGATGCATTGATTATCGGGGGTTTGAATAGGGTGACTGTGAAGAACAAGTACCCACTACCCAGGACTGATGAGTTGTTGGATCAACTCCGTGGAGCTAAGTGGTTCTCCAAGATTGATTGGCTTCTGGATATCATCAGATTCCAGTTGTGAATGATGATATAAGAAAGACCGCGTTCCAAACTAAGTACGGCCACTATGAGTTTGTGGTCATGCCATTCGGACTGACCAATGCACCAGGTGTATTTATGAAGATGATGAATGGTATTTTCCAGGAGTACTTGGATGAGTTTGTGATTATCTTTATTGATGATATACTTGTGTACTCCAAGACAAGGAAGACCACAAGAGGCATCTCCGGGCAGTGTTGGGACCCTTGAGGGAACATAAGCTATTTGCTAAGTTAAGCAAGTGTAGTTTCTGGCAGAAGAGCATTGGTTTCCTTGGACACATAGTGTCTGCTGATGGAGTGTCTGTTGATCAAGAAAAGATCAAGTGTATACGGAAATGGCCTCAGCCAAAGAGTGCTACTGAGATAAGAATCTTTTTGGGGTTTGCTGGTTATTACCGGAAATTTGTCAAGGGGTTCTCGAGCATAGCTCAGCCTATGACTAAGTTGACAGGCAAGGACGTGAAGTTCGCATGGTCTGAGGAGTGTAAGAGGAGTTTCTCAGCACTCAAGGACATGTTGACTAGTGCACCAGTCCTGGTGTTCCCTGAGGCGGATCAGCCATATGTGGTGTATACTGATGCATCAATCACTGGACTTAGATGTGTCCTGACACAGCATGGGAAGGTAATAGCCTATGCATCTCGGCAGTTGAGAAAGCATAAAGGGAATTATCCGACCCATGATCTATAAATGGCAGCTGTGGTGTTTGCCTTGAAGATATGGAGATCATACTTGAATGGAGCCAAGGTGCAGAGACTTACAGACCATAAAAGTCTAAAGTATATTTTCACTCAGCCTGAGTTAAACTTAAGGCAGAGAAGATGGATGGAGTTTGTTGCAGATTATGATCTGGACATAGCTTACCATCCAGGAAAGGCTAACCTAGTGGCAGATGCCTTGAGCCGCATGAGAGCGGAAGTATCAGCCGAGAGGGTGACTGGGGAACTGGAAGAGATGGTACAGCCACTGCATCTCAACACAATGGCTGGACAAGATGAGCCTTTGGGGTTGGAGGTAGCGGATCAATCTGATCTACTTACCAGGATTCGTCAAGCTCAAGGCTTGGTTGAGAAACTTAAAAAGGTGCTTCCAATGACAGGACTGAGTACCAAACGGCGAGAAATGGTACCATCTTGGTCAATGGAAGGATTAGTGTTCCTAACAATCAGGAACTGAAGGAGAAGATTATGAGGCAGGCTCATAAGTCTAAATTCTCGGTTCACCCGGGACTGAACAAGATGTATAGAGATCTGAGGAGGTATTACCATTGGGTGAGGATGAAATCTGATGTTGCTGAGTGGGTGGCTAAGTGTCCTACTTGCCAACTGGTAAAAGCAGAGCATCAGGTTCCCAATGGTCTACTTCAGAACTTACCCATACCGGAGTGGAAGTGGATCACATCACAATGGACTTTGTGACTGGGTTTCCTACAACCAGGAACCGGAAGGATGCGGTTTGGGTTGCGGTTGATCGTTTGACCAAGTCTGCTCATTTCCTACAATTTCGGAAAGAGGATAGAGGGGATCAGATTGTGGGGATATACATGGATGAGATAGTTCGGTTGCATTGTGTTCCAGCAAGCATTGTCTCGGATAGAGATCCAAGGTTTACATCTTACTTCTGACAGGCTTTCCAGAAAGCCTTGGGAACCAGAGTAAACATGAGTACATCTTATCATCCTCAGACGGATGGACAGTCCGAAAGGACCATTCAGACCCTGGAGGATATGCTAAGGGCATGTGTTTTAGACTGGGGAGAGTCTTGGGAGAAACACTTACCTTTGGTGGAATTTGCATACAATAACAACTTCCATACCAGCATTGGCATGTCGCCATATGAGGCTTTGTATGGTAAACCGTGCAGGACACCTCTATGCTGGACCCAAGTGGGGGAGCGTAGCATGTTAGGTCCTGAAATTGTGGAAGAAACCACTGAAAAGAGCAGAATGGTCAAGGAAAAGATGAAAGAGATGCAGGATTGCCAGAAGAGCTATTCTGACAAGCGTAGGAAACATCTTGAGTTTGAAGTTGATGACTTGGTGTATCTCAAGATGATTACCTTCAAGGGTAGGACCATGGTTTCTGGACGAAAAAAACTGGATCCTAGGTATTTAGGTCCGTTCAGGATCATAGAGAGAGTGGGTGCAGTAACATACAAGTTGAACTTGCCATCGGCAATGGATGCATATCACAATGTATTCCATGTATCCCAACTCCGGAAGTGCCTGACGGACCATTGTTTTGCATGAGATCCCTGCAGATATAGGAAAGAACCTCACCTTAGAGACAAGGCTGGTTTGGATCGTAAATCGGTCAGAGAAGGCAATGAGAAAGAAGACGGTTCCCATGATTAAAGTGGTGTGGGATTACAATGGTGAAGATCTCATCACTTGGGAAACAGAGGCAAGAATGAAGGCTGAGTATCCAGAGTGGTACAGACAATTTCTTCCTGAAGAAACACTTAACTCGGATTCAAGGACGAATCTCATGTTAGTGGGGGAGACTTGTCATGTCCCCGATCCGAGATAGGATCGTTCGGACGGACCATGGTGCGAGGAACCCCACCAGTCAGGTCGTAATACCTTGAGACAAGCGTTCCAATGTCCGGAATGAGGGTTAAGGGCATCAGGGAACTGAGACTTAACCAGGAAATGGGAAAGATGAGTAAGAAAAGTGTTGGAAGAGTGACCCGGAAGCTGTATGAGGTTCGGGTTCAGCTCAATCAGCTAGGTGCAGCTGTAAATCATCTCACAAGACTTCAGTCAGCTGGAGATCAATTCACAGTGACTTGATCAGCTCACAGGAGGTGGAATATTAGCTCACTCAGCTGGGAACAGTTATGGGACAGTTCATCTCAGCTGGGAGGAGTGTTCCGGTTTGGACCAGTGTGGTCGGATCCGAGCGGTTATGGACCAAACCGGTGGGTCTGATTGGGATCGGTTAATTCTGATTGTAATTTAATTGGATCCAGTTTGGTTTATATTTGAATCGATTTTGTGGAAAGGAAGAAAGGGAGAAACCGCCAATGGGCGGTTATAGACGGTTACGGGACGAAAATGCTCCTTTTTCTTTACTTTGAGAAACTGCTCGTCCAGGCGGTTTGGAAAGGAAGTTATAATTGATATATTCTCTATTTTACTCCTGTCTGTCGAAATAGTATCCAAAGAAACCAGAGAAAACTCAGAGAAGAACTTTGAGAGAGAAAGAAAAGAGAAACCGATTTGTGGTGTTTCCTTTGATTGATTCCGGTCGGATCAGTCTGTGAAGTTGGAAAGGATGGATACAAGGCAGAAAGAAAAAGAGAAGGAGATGGAGAAGGAGAAGGAGTCGGCCCCTGGAGATCGCAATCCTAAGGTGAGAGGTGTGGCCAAGAACCAGTGAACATAACCGATGGTTAAGCCATCTGTGGTTATGGATCTGTCTGGTTCGGATGGTTACACCTTACTCTGATCTTATATTCTAATCTTCATGTATTATCTTATAGTCTATTTTGGAACTTGTGAACTTATGCTTTAACCTATTGTGCAACTTGTTTCTGCTGAACGAAGAAACAAACACCAATCCTTCGTTCAGCAGAAACAAGTTGCACAATAGGCTAAAGCATAAGTTCACTAGTTCCAAAATAGACTACTAAGATAACACGACAGTTATGTATGACCCATTCACCACACATCTTCCCATGGCCTGAGTCCTCATGGTGCCTTTCCTTTACCACGGTCCAAGTCTGTACCTGAGACCAACACAATCACACAACACAAACATATGATCAGTTTATTATACAAGAATACTATCACACTGCATGGTTGGAATAAATTCTAAACACCACTTTACACATCAATGCCACTTCTGGCCATTTTCAAAAGTACTCAAAAAATTAATTAAAATTCATGAAAACTCATTAGAATTCCCAACTAATAGATTCACATGATCAGAATCCAATGAATCAACCAAGACCATATGGATTCCGATCATGATCAGTCAAATAAATCAAAACTGAACATCATCAAATCAATTTCGAAAAACCAATTACAATTATGACATTCATGATAATTATCAACACGTAGGGGTCATTTTTCATGTACTGATGGGACCAGTCTGGACAATCCTTGGTCCATCCAGGCAGTACGGATGGCTGATCTTATCATCATAACAGTACTTATGGGTCATTTTTCATGTACTGATGGGACCAGTCCGGACAGTCCATGGTCCATTGAGTTAAATCCTTCTATTCAGTATGGTTAAGGCTGATCATATCAGTCTATCAGTACGTATGGGTTTATTTTTCATGGCCTGATGGACCAGTCTAGACAGTCCTTGGTCCATCCAAGCAGTACGAATGGCTGATCGTATCAGCCTATCAGTACGTATGGGTCATTTTTCAGGTACTTATGGGACCATTCCGGACAGTCCATCATCCATTGAGTTAAATCCTTCCATTTAGTACGGTTAAGGCTAACCATATCAGCCTATCAGTACGTATGGGTCGATTTTTCATGGCCTGATGGACCAGTCTGGACAGTCCTTGGTCCATCCAGGCAGTACGGATTGCTGATCGTATCATCATATCAGTACATATGGGTGATTTTTCATGTACTGATGGGAACAGTCTTGACGGTCCATGGTCCATGAGTTAAATCCTTCCATTTAGTACGGACAAGGCTGATCATATAAGCCTATCAGTACGTATGGGTTGACTTTTCATGGCCTGGTGGACCAGTCTGGACAGTCCTTGGTCCTTCCAGGCAGTACGGATGGCTGAT